>OY744533.1:610000-742500 GCA_963556195.1 Sepiola atlantica | reverse complement strand
GAATAATTAACGATATAATCATTGAATAAAGCATTGTTTAATTAATATTTTTTGTGAAAATTTTGATTAAATATGATGTTATTATTTCATTTTATTTAATCTACAAAAGTACAGAGAAAAGATAAACTATACTACACTTAAGACATCGAAAAAAGTAATATAAAAAAAATAGAACACTACTTTTTGTATCAAATAATGAATAAGTAATTCAGACTTGATTTGATATATAATTTTTTAAAATTCAAACTTACTACACTATATTTAGTCGGTGTAAACATTATTACGTGTATCCACATTTGCAGTAATTATTTCTCTTTTGGAAATCCAAACATATGCAGTAGGCATTTTAACTTTGTGAATTATGAAATGAAATTTAAAAAAGCGCGAAATTATTTTAAAATTGTTTGATTTCCTGAATTTTGATTCCATGATTAAACAAACAGTTAACATTGAACTTTTTTTGTTGTATAATTTTTAAACAAATTTCAAAGTCTGAATTACTTACGGTTGATTGGGTTAGAAGTTTAAATAATGGTAATTCATAATTCAGTTTTTTACAGTATTTGATCATGAATTATTATTTTCTTTAAATTTATATTGAATAAATATCAGTTTCAAGATGAATCGAATGTGTTCTTTTCTTTTCTTTTTTAACATGCAATTTTTAAATATTTACAATATCGTATGGTCAACATGTTTTGATATTTTGAATAACTTTAGTAAAGGTGTTTTTTGTTTACAAGAAATAATACATTTGCACCAAGCTTTATAATAAAATAATGGATTTATTATATTCCGTGATCATTAATTAATAAATACTGAAAATTTCATTAAAATTGGTTGATTTCCTGAATTTTGATGGATTATTTAGTGAATGGAGAAGTCGAAATGCCTTCTTATTGTTATTACTACGGTCCTTGTTTTGACACGCAATGCAGTGACGTCAGAGGGGGGGGCAGGAAGTTAGTTGCTTGGCTTTGTCAACTCTCGGTGGCCATGACCCTACTCTAAGTCAGCAGCAAACGATAGAGGGTCAGATTATGTCCCTAATACTAAAGAATTCCGTTTGAATAGGTGAGTGCTAATCCAGATTAAGGGGGACATTCGAAAAAAAACAAAAAACATAAAAGAGTAAGGAATATCTGTTTGATGTACGTACCTGTCACGGGCTGAATATATCCTATACCCCCAAAACACGTAAATTAATCAAGTAGTTTTTTTTAATAAAAGAAAATTAAATTTTTATTTTACCGATTAACGAATAACGTGGAAATACGTCAGCCATTAAGACTAATTCAAGGGGGGGGGGGGGGTGACCGAAATTCAAAATAAGCTTTAATATAGATTTAGATGTTTTTTTTATACAAGAAAAAACGATAATAACAGCGGGCAATGTTTTTTATTTAATAATGTAAAAATTTATGAAAATATTTTTGTGTAATTTTAAACTTTATAACAGTGTTTTTTTTGTATAATTTAAAACTTTATAAAACAAAAAATTATCATATGTGCGGTATCATTTAAAACTTTACAAAAACTGATTTTTTTTGGGGGGGGGGGGGGCTCGCTGGTGAAAGTACCAATATCTTGCAATTGAGATTGGTTAGCATTCGTCTTAATGGGACATCCTCGGTTTGATTGTTCATTCCTTCTGTCTCCGCACTCTCTCTTTGCTGGATGACACTAGTCGCTACTCGCAGCCAGTCGCACACTGATTGATGCCCAACAAGAGAGAACACCATTCTTCTGGTAATAGTGTCTGGGACATCCGGCAGCTCATTCCCACGTTTCCAAAAACAGGGTATCGTTTACTCCCTAGACAGTTACGCCAAGCACCCGAGCCCCATTTTTTGGCTGCTCCAGAGTTTTGGTGACCAGTCCAAAGCGTGACTGTTGCCTGCATTGAATACTCAGTGACACGGTTTTTCAGCTTGTAAGGAGTCTGAAAGCTGGGGTGTCCGATTGCGTTTTCGGTGTGCATATGCACCTTCAGGTATTGTCGAGAGGTCCCGTAAGTCTATAAAACGGTATGCCGCTAGAAAGACATTTTTAAATTTTTTTTTTTTAACATGGTTCACCCCAAACAAGGTGGGCCGCCATTGTAGACATAAGGGGCTACTGAGAAAAAAGAAAAGGGGAGAAGGTTGGGGGGTCAGCCTAAATTTGGATCTGCGCAGCTAGATGTCTGTTCACATTAGTTTTAAATTTCTGCATGTCAGTACTGTCGGGGAAACAGGGGGAAGGGAGGGAGTTCCAGAGGCCAGCAGCATGCGGAAAGAAGCTATTTGAGTAGAAGGCTCTCCGGCATCTGGGGACCTCCACAGTGAATGAATGAGATTTAATTGATTGTCGAGTTGGTCTAGTGAATTTACGTCAAGAGGGCACCAGAGTAGCCAATTCATCGGAGCATAATCCATTGAAGTATTTGTAAAACAAACATAAGGATGCTACATTGCGGCGATAGGACAGGGACTGGAGCTTGGTTGATAGTGAGGGACCTATTAGGTTGGCGACTCTTTTTTGGACCTTGTCCAGGAGGGAGAGACTAGTAGATGATGCACCAGCCCAGATGTGGCAACAATACTCCATGCATGGGCGGATGGTGGCTTTGTACATATACAGGATAATGTCAGGTGTGAGGAGTTTGCTAGCACGGTAAAGGGAGCCAACCTTCTTTGAGGCAGCCTTGGCAATGTCCTCAATGTATTTGTTCCAATTCATGCTACCTGTGAAGGTTAGTCCGAGGAGTTTGAATGATGAACTCTCAGGTAGGGTGTTATTTGCTATGGCAATCGGTGGTTGAAAGGGGTTTCTTGTAGTTATTGAAGGAAAGGAGCTTTGTCTTTACATTGAAAGTTACCAACCATTTATGACCCCAATCCACTACAGCCTGGAGGTCATTTTCTAATGATTCAACAATTGCCTCGAATATGGTCGCGTCAGTTTTACCAACATGACGAGAGTAAAGCGTGGTGTCGTCAGCAAATAAACCAATCTCTGACTCTATGTCGTCAGGGAGATCGTTTATATAGATCAGGAACAACAAAGGTCCAAGGATAGATCCCTGGGGTACACCTGCATTTATGTCATGTTGCTTAGATGAACGGTCATCGAGGACAACCTGGATTTTTCTTTTGTTTAGGAAGAATCTAATTATATTAAGTAGTTGCCCAGTAATACCGTATGAGCATATTTTCCGAAGCCCTTTATGCCAAACCTTGTCAAAGGCCTTGGATATATCAAGCGCTACTGCCCTAGCTTCACCTGCCTTGCCGGGTGTATGATACATGCGTTCAGAGATGACCATTAGGATGTCTGCAGTAGATTGTGCTTGTCTAAATCCATACTGGCGGTCAGATAGAAGTTTAGCATTAACTAAGTGAGTAATATCGCTAGATAGTACGGCACGTACATATTCTGCTGAAGAGGCGATTTATAAAATCTGAACATTATCTTGTTTCAGGTACGAACATTCATTAATCTGCAACAAAATCTTATAAAAGAGACAACACGTGTTTACAGTTCAGAGATTTATTTATGTTATATCTCCTCCCCTCTCTAATTATACAAAATACCTATTGTTTGCCTTTCTTTTCCATGAGAAAACTCTTAGTAAATCCAAAACATTTAGTCATTTATTCAGTTTCTGCTTTGACACAGTTATTACATGTTTTCATTTTATTTCAATGTTTTTAATGCAGAAACTGTTTAAGTCGAATGCAATTAGCGTTATTTGTAAAATAAATAAGTCTCATTCTAATCTGCAGACAAAGTGTGGTGTGTAAGCTACGTTTGTTAGAGGCATATCATGTACTACTTGTTCAATGGTTGGCAACCAGGATGGTGATGGGATTCTCCATGCTTACTTACAAAGAAAAGCTTCAAAGACTAAATGTGGCCTCACTTGAGCAGCAAAGAATGCAAGGAGACCTTATTCTGACACACACATCATCAATGGGAATATAAATCAACATTTAGAAGAGTTTTCACTCTAACACCTATTCGTGGGCTCAACTTTCACCCGCAGATGTACCATCGTTGCTTTCATCTCAACAGTATTCTGTTTGTGTTTCTAATCCATGAAACAGTCTGCCAGAGGAGATCGTGATAATGCCTACCATATCAAGCTGATGAAATATCTTCTGTCTTTTTACATGGCTTGCTGCACTTTGATATTTCTTTTTCAATAAAATTGATAGATTAATTGATTGGTGTGTCATGGCCTCCTTGCTCTCCAGATGTGACACCATGTGACTATTTCTTATATAGTTTCAGTAAAAGCACAGTGGGTGCTATGAGCAAAAGCACTATATAATGCAACATGATGTTAATTAAAGAAGTATAACATTCACGGTACAATCTGTGTTTTTTTTAGTTAATTTATCAAAATCCCCTTTTTAAATGAATGAAAAAAATTTGGAATGTCATAAGTAAATGACGCTTAAAGTTGATTTTCAGAAAACGTTAAAAAATATTGGTAGTGTAGCTAGTTACTAGTTTTGTTTATGGAATTGGTGACGTTAAGTAAACATTTATAATTCTGTATGGTTTATTGAAGAGAACAAGGTTCCCAATTATTGGAAATCAAATAGAATTTTTTTACTTTTTGGTCGTTGCAGTGAAGCCTGTAACTTTACGTTCTTGCAGCAATGTCCTTGCTGTCTTAGCCTGCCCCATTCTTCTTTCCTTGTCTTAAGCCTCTCATTTCTCTTTAGTCTTGAAATCATGGTTTCGGAGTTATCATATATATACTCTTTATCTTTTTTAGCTGAGTTCATTTTGCTCTCAGAAATCAAGGGGCCCTTAACCGTTAGCAATTTATTTCATTATGACTTACTGTGTGGTTATTTAAGGTTCTTCTCTACTTCTCAAAACTTGACTAAAGAAACCGGTGAAGAATAATAATTTTTTAACTTAACTATGTTATTCTTTCTTTTTTTATTTCTGACTTTTGTTTACTTTCGCCGGATTCCAGGATTGGATTGATCTGGTCTCGTGAAGAATCCACCTCAGTGTAGATATTTGTGATAGCATCATAGTATATCATTACCTTCGTTGTCCGAGTCACTAAGTAGTCATGCCTGATCTGATTTGGGCTTCAAAACTGTTATTTTGAATATTCGGTCAGTGTTTACTTCTAAGGGGAAAATTGAAGACCATCGAGGGTTGTGTCTAGTAGGAGTTCAAACTTTTCTTAAATTTTCTTTTCACTTTGTTTTAGCTGGGGAAGTAGCATACTACCAGAAGAAACACAGTTACCTGTAATTAAACTGACTCCAACCCAGAGATCTTTTTAGGATTCTAACAGTCTCTTTAAATGCTATTATTTAGATCTCATTTGCACTTGGTTCACATGGTAATTTCTTAAGTTTTCTTTTTCTGAGCCAAGTGGCTCATATGATTACTGGAGCGATTTAAATATTACTACGGTTCCAGTTTCATTTCATGTCATACATAAGACCTTGGTATTTTCTTCTTTTCTCCATCTCAGCTCTGTTTAGCAACCATCATTGGATATACCGACTTCAACTAGGGTCTCTACTTCCTCCCAATGTGTTTTGATAGCCTTGTCTTCTATATAAATGTCTTTATCCTAGAACAGTGCCACTGTTTGATGCTATGCGTGGGGATTCATGTTTTCAGATGCACTGCGATCTGGACAGTTGTATCTCTCTGAAAACTTTGAGTGGAAATGTATACACACTTTGTTGTGGTGGGCAGTATAATGGACAATTGCATCCAGACATCAGATAGCTGACTTTCAGAAGCCGAATGGTAAATCCTGCACTGATGATATTTTTATAGACCAGTGATTTTCTTTGATCCATTCCTGAGTCAATCTTGATCTTGTCCGTTCCTCATCAAATGGAACTTTGCCATGCTAAAGCTTATGCAGTGAAGACATGCTGTCGATTTAACTTTGATTAAATTCTTTTATAATCTTTCTTATTTTATTACACTGTCTCAATCCTTCAGCTCAATTTTCTGTAGTCTTTTTCTTCCTAATGATCAGGATTGCTGATATAGTATTTTCTAGTAGCATTTTCTCTGAGCTTTGTGATTAAGATCTACTGAGGTAGAAAATTGGTGTGATGGTCAGTTACCAATCTCATTATTGCATCCATCTATAAGTTTTCAGGCTCAGAGTGTATGGTTGATTTCAAACAACCTTTTCTTCGTTATATATATATATATATATATATATATATATATCCTGTTTATACATCGATATCAGAAATAGTGTTTGCTGTTTTGTGTTTGCTGTTTTGCTTCATCAGTCGCATCTATCTCATCTTTGAGTAAATATAGTTAAAAAAATAGTTATTTCTTGGTTTCTGTATATTTTATGTTTCCATGAATTATATTAGAAGATTGCAGATTCTGTTTTTCGATCTTCTAAAATGTTCAACTCTTGAGTTTCGGAAGCAGTGGAGAAAAATTTTCCATTTTCACAGACTATGTAGGAAAATGGTTCTCCTCATGTCGCATATGGATTTTTCAAACGAAATATTACAGAAAAGGCATATTTATAAACTATACTTAAACATAATTTGTTAGGTGTGTATTCGCATATGTGTTTTCAAATTACCATTAAGAGAGAAAGCATATCCACACACTTTACAGATAAATGGTTTCTCTCCCGTGTGTATTCGCATGTGCGATTTTAAACTAGCATTTACAGAAAATGCAGATTCACACAATTCACAAGAAAATGGTTTCTCTCCTGTATGTGTTCGCATATGTGATGTTAGGGTACCTTTCTGAGAAAATAAAGATCCACAAACTTGACACAAAAATGGTTTTTCTCCTGTGTGTATTCGCATGTGATTTTTTAAAATACTAATTACAGAAAAAGCAGATCCACAAACTCCACAATAAAATGGTTTCTCTCCGGTATGTGTTCGCATGTGTAATGTCAACGTATATTTGTGAGAAAATGTAGATCCACAGATTTTACAAGAAAATGGTCTCTCCTTTATATGTTTTTGCATGTGGTTTTGTAAATGGGACTTTATAGAAAATGCAGATTTGCAAAAATTACATGAAAATGGTCTCTCTCCTGTGTGCATTCGCATGTGCCTTTTTAAACTACTGTTTAAGGAAAATGTATATCCACACACTTTACATGAAAATGGTTTCTCTCCTGTATGCACTCTCATGTGCGTTTTTAGGCTACTATTAACAGAAAAGGATGATCCACAGATTTCACAAGAAAATGGTTTCTCTCCCGTATGTGTTCGCATATGTAATGTCAAAGAGCTTCTCTGAGAGAATGAAGATGTGCACACTTCACAAGAAAATGGTTTCTCTCCTGTGTGTACTCGCATGTGCGTTTTTAACCGACTATTTATAGAAAATAGAGATCCACAGATTTTACATGTGAATGGTTCCTCTCCTGTGTGTTGTTTCATGTGTAATGTTAAGGTACTTTTCTGAGAAAACGAACATTCACAAACTTTACAGCTAAATGCTTCCTTTCTTATTTGTGTTTGCATTTTGTTTCAAGCACGATTCCTCTATTCACACAGCTCAATACATTTTACATCTTCAGAGATAATCAGATTTTATTTGTAAGAACATTCTTGCCGTCACATGTGCACACATAGAAAACTTTTGTAATTTACAACGTTTCAAATAAAATCTATATAAAATGTAATGTGTGTGGGTGTTTTCAAAATATTTTAACAAGTTTTTCAAATATTAGTTAATCTGACACTGTTTTAGAGTGTGATTACGATGTTAGTGTTTACTGTCAGTAGTCTTAACAATGTTGAATGCATGCATTACCTGATGAAGCTCAATAAATATTCACTTGAAAGAATATCCTTTCTGTGACAAATATTTAATGAATTGAATAGCAATATATTTTATATGAAATATTACAATCATATAAAAATAACGATTCAAGGCTATTTATTTGTGATTTCACAAGTTTTCGAATTTTACGACTGTTTTTGGAATCTGAAAAGAAGAAAAGATTATGTTAATATCAATTGAAAATGTGATTATTTACCGATATAAATTAATCTTAATTCATGTTTTAATAAATTTACACATCGCCTATACTATTGTTCAACTTTTCATAAGAAGTTTCACATGAATGTCATCACGGAACATGGAGATTCAACTCTTATTCTATGGCTAGGCACAAAATAATACAATAAACTAAACTCTGAAGCTCTGGTAGGGCAAATGACGTAAGAGAAAGAAAAATCTACTTGCTACAGAAAAGGCAGAAGTGTGACTGTAGATCTATGCTTCTATGAGCAGTTTACAGTTTTTATATGACTTTCACATACCTAAAATATTCCAAATATTTTTTTTATAAACATCTTATATTTCTACTATAAAATTACTGTTATAGTAAAAATTAAAGAAATGTTTGCTCCACGATATAAGAACATAAACCCATACAACGATATAGAGCGTTTCATTATCTTTACTTGAAATATAAATGAAAAATTGGAAAACTACAAAACATACAACTGCATAAATAACAACTTCACAATGAATCTAGCCAAGAATAAGTCAAAATGGTTTACATTCCATACCATATAACTAAATCAAATAAGTATAAACTAAATCAAAGTTGTATAAAATAATTTTCCATGTAAAATTTTTGGAAGTAAAAAGTGTTGCTATTCTTCTTATTTTAAAAGTTTCTCTATTATTATTATTGATTTATAGTTTTGAGATATTACGATTCCCAAATATTTGAACCTCGAATTTATTCAGACTTCACTACAAATTTCTATCAAATGAATTCAATAAAAGATTCCAACAATAATCATCACTATAGGTGAAAATTGTTTTCCATATATTGTTATAATACAAAGTAAACACTGCTTGATCATCTTTAAATAAATTTCACTGAGATGTTATTGACTATTAAGTAGCAATATATATATATTAAGACTATGGGTAATATTTGTGTATTTGCTTCAATTAGATGGACAAATTTCTTTATTTTCAAGAAGGACATTTTTATCTCAATGGCTTATGTAATTTAAGCTAAGTGTGAGAATCAGATTTGGCACTATATCATCTCTTTCCAGATATTGATAATTTTTCTCATGCTTAGATTCACTGCTCACTAGTACTGTGTTGTCTATAGCAAATCCTAAAATCTGATTTAATTTGTGGTCTCTGACTGTATAAAAAGTTTGTTTTGTTAGAGTAAAATTTACAACTTTTAAATCTGCCCTTTCTATAGACTTAGTCCTTTATGCATATGATTTACTCAGGTTTAAGAGTTAGATCCCCTACTTATTTTTCGTGATGATATAACTGGTATTTTGTGAATTTTTCAATCGGTAAAATCAGCTTATCCACATTCTAAGTCTACAATATGCGGTTTTAGTTAGTATCCAAAAGATTCAAACCCGTTTGAGGTCCTATACAGTGTTAGGATAGTACCACTGTAACCAGGAATAAGAAATGTTTCTATATTCTTATCAGTGCGGCTGTTTCTGTGGATGGCGTTTCCTGAGGATGGCTCGTATAAATTAGGGTTTCCTGGCTTGCATTATATTATGAATGTTCAATACATATATTGCGTGATTTTACCGCGTGTATGAATAGCAACACGTTTTTCTTTTCAATAGTAGAAAGTCCAAATAACTCAGTTGGTAGAACGTCAGACTAACTATCTCAAGGTTCTGATTTACGGCCATAGACTCCGCTTTTATTGTTGGGAATATATTGTTTACTATCAATGAAATGTTTTTCATTGCTAAAAGTAAAGATCTCTGATATTTCGAAATGCAACAAATGCCACAATAGATTTATTACCTTTAAAACAATTGGGACTGACGGAAAAATTGTGACTGAGAGACTTACAAAGACTCTATTTATATAAGATATGTTACTTTTATAGCATATAGTTGTATTTATAAACAAAATCTAAAATCTGCTTACTGTGATGTACAAGATCAAATTTGTGTCTCCCTGTCTGTATAAAAAAGTTTTTCTTGGAGCACAGCAATGTTAGGTGGCACGAGTATATCGGTTTTATGTTTGAATCTATTTGTACAAAGAGTATCCTGTTAAAATATATCAATATTTTGAGTAGCAAATGGCCTAATGTATTTACTGACTTTCTTCATGTATTTGAACGTCACTTTATGCTGATGCCATTAAGTTTAAAGTTGATAAAACAAAACAAATTGCATGATGAAACCAGTAAGAGTAATATTTTCTGATGTGAAATTAAAGCATATGTATCAAAGTCAGCATGAAAACACTTTTTCTCTATTTCTGCAGCTGTGAATAAATTATATAAATTATTGAAAGCAATAAATTGTTGTTACTCTTTATCCAGAAGTTTTTCTGTTTATATTTCCAAGATTTTGTCGTTCCCCTCAAGGACAAGTGAATTCCTTTTTAGAAGATCTGTCAATTTACACCAAATATATATATATATATATATTACTGTAATTGTTTATAGACTTATTAACACGGAGGCAATTCAGTATTTGGGTGATTTATTTTCACAGTAGTAAAACTAAACGAAAATCAGAAAGAAATAAAGGAAATTCATCTAAATTTGTTGCAGATTAGCTACTTGCTACATTTGTTAATCTCCTGTCAAATCTTCTCTTGTTATTGTCTGATGTTATCTAATTCAATTATCCCATGTACACTCTCAGTACTTTAATTTAAATAGCAGCTTATTTTATCAAGATATAATATTTTGAAATATGTAAGTATATTCAATTAAGGACAATAATGTACCTACTTTTTACTAAAAATTGCATAATTATCAAAACAGTAAGAATTTACTAAAAAAACGGTATTCGGTCAAGTAGTAAACAAATTGGCTATCGATATGGAAGACAATAACTGCAATAATATTTCGTTTTATTATTTTTAACTTTATAGAGAATAATTGTTTTGTAATAGTTTATAGAAATTGAAAAATTATTGTACCTTAATTTCTTTATTTTTGAAGGTTATAAAAAAGTTAAAGTACCTTTATTTTGGTGTAATAAGAAAGGAAATGCTTATTTAATTAGAATATTATTGAATGTAAACAATTAAGATTTTATTTCCATAAAAAGATTCACATTTAACTTTATATTAGTCTGAAATTATCGATGGCGTCTGTTTACCAATGTTTTTTTCTTAAAATTAGAAAAAGAATTGTAAAATTTTGTTCAAAACTCGGTACGAACTGCCTATTGCATCAATTTTATCATTTTTTTTTGTTTACATGATTAAATTCTTTAGCATTTTTATGATGATTAAAAATTTAGCAATTATATTACTTGAATAATTCTTCATTGTGAATTGCGAAACTGGCAGGGTCGTTGATCCTCTGAAAATGAAATTTGGATGACGGCTAGTGAGTGAGGTGCAAATCCCCCCTGTTTATTCTATTAATGTATATGCATATATTTTTAAGTTAATCGTTAGTATAAATTATCTCACTTTAAATTACTTTTTCAGTATGACCAGTATCTAATTTTTTTTTCAAGATTATACAACGATTTCTTACACAAATGATTACACGTTCATGCACAAAAGAGAAATATTATAAAATCGCGTTGTAAGATTTCCCGTTAACTGTTATCATTAAAACCACATAAAATATTTAAAATTTCAGATTTAGCTGAACATTTTTGTAGCCGCCCTGATAACATATTTCATTATAATTTTATTTTCATGTGTAACAATACATTTTTTTTTACTTTCAAAGATTAACTTTAGGCTTTTATCTTTAAAACAATCAAATTTTAAACGGAATCTAGTACAAAAATGGATGCTAATACCCTTTTAATAACCATAGTTCGCATAACCTATGGCCATTTTTACACGTACCTAAATAAAGTGTATGTATTGTTAAAAAAGTTCATGCTCATGTAATTAGTTGTGCTAGAAGTAAATGTAACAATTTGCAAATTCTCATGTTCATATATGTATGTGACATACAAAGTGTCTGGAAGACTTAAATATGCAACGTTAACTTATCTTTAGAGAAGATACTAATTATAAGTCTGATCTCTACCAGATATTCATTGAAAGTTAAGTGAGATCTATTTATTTTGACATGATTTTTGTACCACAAAACATCCTAGGAATACAGAAAATAATTCCAACTTTTACTTTATACATGTAACGTTTAATGTTCATATTGCAGTTAAAGGGAAGCAACTCTTTGATTTTTTTTTGTAATTGTGTGTCAACAAGTAGCATACTTAAATGGTCTTTTTAGAAGGAAGCCATCTGTATATACGACAGATGGTAATACTGTTGTTTTTTTCATGGACTGCATACGAAGGTCTAAATCATTTTAAACATGGCATATATGATGTACGTGCAAAATCAATGACCTATTCCCAAAATGTAAAAACACAATTTGACCCCCACTTCACTTAAAAGTTCACCAAAATTCAGGAAATCAACCAATTTCAATAATATTTTCAATATTTATTACTCAATGATCACAAAATATAATGAAACCTTTATTTTTCTTAAAGTCTTAGTGAAAATGTATTATTTGTTTAAAAAAAAATACACCTTTACTAAAGTTATATTTTTATGTATTAATAAAAAGAAAATGCATGAATTTTAAAAAAATTTCATATATATTACGAAAAGGGCTCCTACATTCCATGTTAATAAAATCACTATACCTCGAAGAAAAATTAATTTCTTGATGTCATCATTAAATAAATTCAATATTTTCACCAAATAATATAATTGCGAAAAATATTTTATGTGATTTTAATGATTATAGTTTATGGGAAAATTTAAAATGCAATATAATTATATTTCTCTTTCGCACATGGACGTGTCATCATCAGCGTAAGAATGTTTTTTATAATCTTGAAAATAAACAAAAAATTGAAAAAAAAATGAGGATCAGAATTATTACGAAAAAAAGAATTTAAAGAATTGGATAATTTCTACTAACGATTAACATGGATTGGTATGGTGGCCCTGTTCTGTAATAAACAGGTGGGATTAGCCTACCAACCACCACTCACATTTACACCGCCCTCAAAATTTTATTTTTAGAGATTCAACAACTTCGTTAATTTCACAATTCATCGTCAATTATTTTGAAAGTTTGTATTTGTTTTGTTATTTTTTCATTAATAAATATTCAAAAAGTTAAAAACAATTATTTATTAATAAATAAAGAAATTCAAACATGACATTTTCTTTCAAAATTGGATTCTATTTATTTATTAATAAATAATCGTTTTAACTTTTTTTTCAGTGAATAAATTGTCAGTGTAGTCATTGACTTTAATTTACTTTTTCACACTTAAAATAAAAATACACTTTATTTTAAATTTTTATTTCGTCTCAACCACGTCTCTAAAGAAGCATCTGTTTTGGTGCTTCTTCGCTTGAAGGGCAATATGAAAATATCAAAAAGCACCAAAACTAGAAAAAATTATCCTCACCAAAATGTAGAAAAGATTATCGACTACAACTTTAATTAAAAGCAAAATCCATTTTTCGTTTGTCATAATTAAGTAATTATGACAAACGCGATTACGTCCCGTGATTTTGTCTTCCGCGAGATCTTAAGATGGCTACCTTTGCACACGTCGATTCACTGTTCCCGAAAGATGGATTTTGCTTTTAATTAAAGTTCTAGTCGATAATCTTTTCTACATTTTGGTGAGGATACTTATTTCTTTTCAAACGAAGAAGCATCTCTGTTTTTTGTACATAAAAAGTTTGACAATAATTGTTTTTTCGGGTATCTTTCAGAATGATCAGTACGCTGAAAACGCTCAAAAAAACAAATATACAACAAATAAAAGTAACTGTCGTCGATAAAAGTTAATTTAAAACTGACCTGTGATATTTGTTTGTATTTTTAAACCGTTCCAACTGCTATTTAGTAGAAATCAATAGTTTTGTAACACAAACTTGCAAATACAAAATGGCGCTTGCTCGTAAGAGAGTGAGTAGAAGACGCCATCTTGTATAGAAAAAAGTACTAGTTGAAAATGAACAAGAATTTTTTTTTTACATCTAATAAAAACCCATTTATAGTACGTAAAAATACAAACAAATATCATAGGTAAGTAGACAAATATCTCTTCTCGACGTAGGTTAAACTCACTTGTTGCATATTTATTTTTATAACCCCGTTCTCGTTAGTTTTTTGGACCCGTCCGCGACTGTACTGATCATTCTGAAAGATACCCGTTTTTTCTTTCTTAATGGAAAAATATTTAAAATCAATTTTTACAAAATACAACCATAAAATCGTGATAAGTTATCTGCCCTACTTTGCCAGCATTAAACAACATTAAGTCGAATATTGCATCGACAAACTCGTAAACAATAGATAAAACAGATATCTCTCTCTCACACACACACATATATATATATATATATATATATATATATATATATATATATATATATATATATATATATATATATGGCAAATTCGCATAACAGGTAGGAACGCTGGCTTCCGGTGGAAAAGGGTTGAAGAACGTGTCTACGGATGCCTGAAAGTGATATAACAATTTTTTTATTCATACTTTTCTTTTTTTCATATTAATTTCAGATTTTCTTTCATCATATTCTAATAATTAACATGATACAGACTATTTGAATAATAATTTATTTGATTGTTTTCAAAACTTTAAAGAAAATTTCATTGAAAAAATAAACAAAATAGAATAATCTTCTTTTTTTTCAAGAAATAATGTTTTTGAGCAACGGAATGTGATTTTTTTATTCAATGTTTGTTTTTTAACATTTAGTGAAAATAATGTTTTGGGGGAGGGTTAGGGTTTACGGTTAGGGGTTGGGGTTTAGGGTTAGGGTTGGGGTTAGGGTTACGATTTAGGGTTAGGGCATTTCCATTTCTAAGAAAATAGTTTGATTCCAGAAGTTACTCCATTTCCAAGAAAAAAGGTTTTCACTATTATTACAAAAAAATGTTCTGAAAACAATCAAATAAAAACAAATAAATTATTTTTCAAATAGTTTGTATTATGTTAATTATTAGATTATGATGAAAGAAAAATCTGAAATTAATATGACAAAAAGGAAAGTTTGAAATTAATATGAATAAAAAAAATTGTATCACTTTCAGGCATCCGTAGACACTTTCTTCAACCCTTTTCCACCGGAAGCCAGCGTTCCTACCTGTTATGCCCATTCGCCAGATAGATAGATAGATAGATAGATAGATAGATAGATAGATAAATAGATAGATATCTTTCTGTCTCTAACTTTCTTTCGCCTTTGTCGAGTTCGGAAAGATTTCTCCTTCCTGTGGACCCCTTTCTGGAAACGTTGCTTTCGCCAGTTATCCCTTTTCTCGCTAATGGTAATGTTACTTCCTTTTTTTAGAAGTAACTGTCGCAAAAATAACACTTTTTTGATAAAGTCGTAAACATTCAAGTAATTCTTCGTTTATTATGATTTGAAGTTTCAAATAATTTCACTGCTTTAATAACGAACGAAATGACTAAAAGATTTGCCAGCAGAAACCTTTTAAAAAATTGTAAAAGAAATTCAATTAACACTTACTTTTTTTTTGCAATCTGCTTCCCAGAAAGAAACGAACAAATGTTTCCTCTTTTCTTTTGTTGGACGAGTGTAAGTCATAAAAATGCAGGATGGCGACCGGAAGAGCAGGTTCTCAAAAAAATTAAAGAGGAGAAAAGAAAACGGTAAACGGTTTCGCAAAATTGTCAATCACTTTTTCTCTGATTCCCGGTAATATTATTATGGCATTGGTGAAGAACGAACAACTCTAAGAGCAGTTTCTGCGGCGCTGCTACGGTGTCAGGCCGCGATCCGTACCCGATAATAAACTTCGTAGATAACAACTTCCGGTATTCTGTAGTTTAATTTTCTCTGTATTTTCTCATATAATAATGAATAGTATTGTATAAGATTTACTAACCGCAGCTGAATGTCGTGTGTGCACTACCTCCTTGGAGGTGTTACTAATGGAGACGAACGGACAAAAGAGAACTTTTTTTCCCAAAGAAAATAAAACAACCTATTTTATTATTTTCCATCCTCCAAATCAAAAATATTTCATTAGCAAAAAACATTGCATTTTATTTTCCTAAAGAAAATCAAACTGTGTAAAAATCTAAACTGTGATTATTTATTTTTGTCAAATAAATTATTTAAAATAAAATTTAGTACAAAACTTTCATTATATTTTCTGAGAAAGCATAACACCTATTCGATTAGCCAAAACAGGAAGTTTTTAATATCGGAAAGAATTTCGAACGGACACCGTTTCCAGTTGGAAACAACTTTGCTTAGAGTCGGTCGATCTTCACCAATGCCATTATTATTTTACTTATCTTAATATTTTATTGGCACATGTTCGTCTTTTACCATAGTCCGTTTTTCACAACTTTTTACTGGCACTTTTTTTCGGTGTACACTTACCTATCAGGCTGCTAGAGAATTCCAGGATTTTTGGAAATATTTTTCAAATATTTTACATTTTAGGAGGCGGATCAGTTTCCAATGTTAATTCAACGTAGACTGATCCCCCTTTTTTTTACCATCTCAATTTTTAAAAAAATCTTTTTCGGTGTACAATTACCTATCATGTCAATAGAGAATTCCGGGGTTTTGGGAAAGAAATTTTTAAAAATTGAGATTTTAAGACGGGAGATCAGATGTCAATGTAAATTCAACGTAGACTGATCCCCCTCTTTTTGACCATATCAAATTTTAAAAATCATTCTTCTGCTTACAATTACCTATCATGTCGCGAGAGAATTTCGGGGTTTTTGGAAATAATTTTTTTTAAATTGAGATTTTAAGACGGGGGATCAGTCTTGTTCGTCTTTTACCATAGTCCGTTTTTCACAACTTTTTACGTCTTAAAATCTCAATTTTTGGATACTACATCTATCTAAATACTGATAGATTCAGCTGATAAAATCCTCGAGTCTAAGAGCATCCCACTGACGATCAGCGCACTAACCACACCAAGATGCAAGATTTAAAGGCTGAAATAAGCGAATAGAAAGCTATACTGAAAGCCCTCCAAACTAAAAACAGGAAGCCGAGAAATCGTTCGCAGTTCCGACACAGTCATCATAAAGGCCGCAAACAGTCCCTTTACAATCAATTCTAAGGTGGTATATGCTTGTAGCACTTTAAATTGTGCAACAATGCCAGAAAATTAAACAACCCCTTCAACTGAAAGCAAAAGAAAATTGTCCATTCCAATCAGTAATTTCGACAAATACGATTCGAAGAAGAAGAAAAGGTCGCTTGCTCTTTGTAAAGAACCTTAAAAGTGAACAGATTTATAGTAGATATCGGTGCAGAGAAAAGTGTTATCCAACCACCACTTGGAGACAAAGCTATCCCTCCAACATTTCAACTGCAAGCAGTAAACGGCTAAAAAATCCAGACGTGTAAAATAGAATGACAAAATCTAATTCTAACAATAAAAACTTTATTGTTCTCTTCGTTAACATGTATATTAGGAAAATTAAAGAGAAAGGCATTAGTGAAGAACACGTTCATGAGTATGGACGAAGATGAAAGGTTAGAAAGCTAACATAGTGTTAAATGAAAATCCCGTTGCTAGGAAAGAGAAAAGAGTTCATATATAAAGGACATGTGTCTGTACACAGGTTTGGAAGTCTGGCAATGTCCTGTTTGTAATAAAAGAGAAAGAGTTCGTTCATATATGAAAAATGATTGTACAGTACCCATGCGTGGAAGTCAAGCAATGTCCATGTATGTAACTATGTGTTCGTATTGCATTAAGTAGTCCACATGTGTCGGCAGAAGTAGCCATGTGAGAATCTTGAGTCTTCTTGTACAAACGAAGCCAGGGCCAAAGTCCCGGGTTGTTTCTGTTGTGTCCAAAGAGAAGAATTGGGGACTGGTCCGAGCAATGTGAATGTTGTTGACAGTGCCGTGTCTTGGTCAAGAAAATGGGGAGGGGATAGAGAGAGCTATGCGTTTTATAATCTCTTATCACGTGCTCACATGAGATATGGTCCCTGATTGAGTAAGTCGGAAAAGAAGTCAAATGCTTGCACTAATCAGCGCCGAATTAAGCACAGATTCAAAATCGTAATGCGGCTGTCGCAGCAGTTGTATGGCTGCTACAGACGTATTAGATAGTGGGGGTTGCAGAGAGTAGGAGGGCTCCGTGAAAGAGAAGGTGGCGGCCAAAACGGAAGTCGGAAGTGATGTCATGACGGTAGGAGGCTTTGTCTCTTTTTACTGATTCATCCAGAGAGTTGGCAAAAAATAGCCGTCCCGAACCCCGAACAGGTGGGCGAGACAATTAACCCAGGTGGAAAGTGATATAGTATCTTTCTCAAATTCACCCTTACCCCACACATTATTTCAGGTGTTATGTCGGAATAAACGGTTGAAACCCCATCGGAGGCGTTCGCATACTTTTGTTCTGATGGCGATTATGATGATGAATAGCCTTACAGCAATATTCGTGGTGACGGGGCGATCACGGCAACGCCGACCGACACTTATATGCATTGTCGTAATGACTTTGAGAAAAAAGCTATACCCGAAGGAAAGCAAATAGACGTATGGCACCAAGGAACTTATCCTAAATTTAAGACCTCGTCGGAATATCGGCTGGACATTTTTTATGCAGGAAAATGTCAAAATGCTGATCATAGGAGCCGATTTTCTTTTCATATGTCCTGTCTGTTCACATGTACAACACACGACATGACAGATATCAAGCTAAAGGTTCAACTATAATCGGTTCCACAAAACAACATGTTAATTTCCTGAACCAATATCCAGGCAGCATAAAATCATTGGACATAAACGACACAATCAAACACACAAAACAACACCAAATAAGAACCACATAATCCAGTTTATTCAGATACCTGACGCTTATTGTCTGAATCAGCAAAGGATTAAGGACAGAATTAGGGAACCTTTCAAAAGTCCATGTTTCACCCCTTCACCTAGTTCTTAAATTAGGCTGGAAATCCCTTCGAGTATGTGTCGATTATCGACGACTAAATGCATTAACTATACCAGACCACTATTCCGCTCCACACATAGACGATTTCACCTTAAAACTTTAAGACAAGGCAGTATTTTTCTAAACTGAGTCTGACTAAAGTAAATTTGCCGATCCCAGTAACGGAAGAGAGCATTCTGAACACATCTGCGACCACACCCTTTGGACCTTACTAGCTCAGACAGGTGCCTTTCGAGTTAAGAAACGTTGCTCAGACATTTTAATGCCTAATTTGCAATAACCTAAGAGGATTATTGTATGTATATGCTTACATAGACGTCTTCATAGCAAGCCCATATGAAACAAAACACACGCAACACCTACACCCCGTTCTACAAAGACTAACACAACATGATCTAAAAATAAATGTAGACAACACAATTTATCTACAATAGCTCGAGTCGGCCATCATCAACATTTGCAGCTTGTTCTCTGGTCAGCCAATTTTCTACAGCAGTTACGTAAAAAAAGCAACAATTTATATTTCAATCGATGGCGGTAGCTTGCTCTTGTTCCGTCAGCAATGACCGAGTAGAAGTCTTAATAATTTGTAAGTGTATTCTTAATATCTCCTGTACTGTGTATTTAACCTTCAAATGACAGTATCAATCTCGCTCCAGGGATTAAATAACTCCATTCAAAATTTTGTACAGATTCCTGAGTTCAACAAGTCGGAGGTTACATCGGGCGAAAAGTCGTGAGAATAACATCCAAAATAAGTATAGTTTGATTAATCAAAATAATATAAATTAGACATTTTGACATGAAAATATGAACTATCATTTTAGTTTTTAAAAAGGAGAAAAGTGTATGTTTCCTTTTTCGAGAGAAAACGGCAATATCAGAAAGATTGACAAAGTTGATCCATACAAAAATAAATTCAATTTTATTTACGACATGCAACAAATTTGGAGAAATAACCGAATATAAAGTCACCTGTAATAAACAGACTCGCGTGGATCCTGAAAAAATGTCTGTATATAAAAAGTTAAAATTGAATCCTTTATTAAATTTATGATGGTTCCTATTCATCAAGCATGACGGGTAAAAATATTAAGTAATTTTTATCTTTTTCTTATTTAGTATCGTCTGTAATGAGGATTGTACATTCAACATCGAGGAAACTGTCACTTAGAACTGATTCATCCATGTTGCGACTTATCCGTGTCACGATGGATTCACATAGATAACTGCAGCTTTCAAATCAGAGTTTGCACCACAATAAAAACAGACACCAAAAGTGATCATAGATGAAAGGTGGTCCTACTTGTTCAAAGAGAAAACTATCACATAACATGGCAACTAAGATCCTAAACTCGACCAGTTATGCTAAAATTATATTTAATAGTGGAATGATTCAAGATCAACTAGCCACTTATTAGCTAATAAATTAACTTAGGAAGATTTCAAATTTGTTTACTGTTATGGTGCTGTACCCTATGACGAACATTTAGAGTCTTCCATTCTAAATAAATACTGGAAGCTTTACGCTTCTCACTTGTTGTTTCAACCCCAGCCCATTCAGTCTCTCGATAACTTTGGTTGATTGAGGACTTCAGGATGGGGTACGGTGATACCAGTCGAGGATCATTCTTGACAATCAGTCCATTTCGGTGGCCTTTTATCTGTCAGGCTGAGGTATTCGGTTCTGGGTTGTCCTTAGAGGTGCACCCTCCTCTTTGAGGAGGAGTAAGTTTATTGTTTACTGCCTGAAGCGCCCTGACCGGGGAATGCCGACGAGGTTGTCCAGGCTATTTTTCCTAGGTCATAGTGCTCCTCCTTTAGGAGCGCTGGCTTGATACTTCCCCACGTTCTCGGCCTTGTATCACATATTGCTGCGGTGGTAGGCAATTAAATACTGTTGTTTCACCCCCAGTCTACACTGGCAGTCAGTACTAATGTACTACTTCTCTTGTTCCTCTGTTGTATATAATTTTCTACGATATATTTGTTTTACCTAAATCCTGTGTCCGTGTTCTTATTCCGGCCCCTAAACAGAGCCATAACATTTACTTAAAATTATTTTATGTAAACAGAATTTTAATCATGAATAAAAGTTTATCTTACATCATTTTTAACAAGTGTTGTATACAGTTATTGAACTCACAACACTGAAACTTTCAGTATTGCACGAACCCAGCCAGAAATACGAGTAATCCAAAATTTCAAATATTTTTTAACATTTCTGCAGACCTCACAAGACAATGTGGATACAGGAAATATGATTGAGAAAATTCACCATATGAAAGAAGATTGACTCTGAGCAGGTTGGTGCATTTGGGTGTGATACTAATCTTGACGAAAAGTGTGTGAGGTCAAGTTTTGGAATTAAATGAAGAATGCAGTAATGGAATGCAAACACAATAAATATTGTCATGGTTTGAAAAATAAACAAGTGATTTTGCAGCTAGTTAGGTATGTAGATAAACAAAAACAATTAACTATCACAACTGGTATAACATTGAATTTTTTAATAATTATATAGTTTGTAGGTCATGGTATTAAGTTATTTTACCATATTCAGATTTATAGAAGCTGTAATATATCTAGCATGCATGTGTATGTTTTAAAGCTTATTAAATTGTTCTCTACTGTGTGTATTTTTGTTTTCAAAGTTGATTGCAGATTAAATGATGATCGACCCTCTTGTCAGTAACATGTTTTCTTTCACGTGTATATATGCATGTATTTTTCAATGTTGGAAGCCACAAAAATGATGGCAAAGCAATAATTTCTCTAGTCGCATTTTTCATATCACTTTTCAGCTTGGGCTTGCAAGATATTTAAGCAACACAAGCAATATAATAATTACTTGTTTTTTGTTTTATTTTACTTCAATAAGTTTTCAGAGATCAAGTGGCACCTTCTTCCGGAATACACTTCATGAGTTACATTTATATCCGAGTAGTTTTTTAAAGATCTTCACATTTCTCAAACATTGAGAAAGTAAAGCAGTAGAGAATAGTTTATAGACTTATGTTCTTTGAAATTTTATTCATGAGAAAACTAAAGTCCACATGTCATTGGAATATCCATGTTCTTACTCAAAGTTTATTTCTTTAAAAATAGAGATCCACATATTTCGTTGTCCCTTTTGGGGGTGCTATCTGTAAAGCTTGTTTTTCGATAGATTATGTCTAGATATTGTTTTAGATTTTTTGGATGACACAAGTAAACTATTTTTTAAATAGATTTTTTGGATTAGACCAGTTGTCTGACATCAGTAAAATGTTTATTTCTTTTCTAATTATTTTTGTTTTGTTAGTCCTAAAAGATAAAGGAGCACCTCCTGAGGCAAACACTTGATTTCTTTATATCCAAAGTTTATTTGAAGAATTGACATTGTCCTTTTTAGGGGCTGGCATCTATACTTCGCTACAGTTTTTTCTTCCAGGGATTGTGTCTAGTTATTTTGCAAGACTAGTTTTTATTACGACAGTTGCCCATACCACAACCGGTATAATGTTAATTTTTTAAAGGACCGTGTTGTTTTCAAGTCATGCTTGATGTCCTGATATTTTGTGACTTTTTCAAGTTCGGCTTTTTGATGCTATAGTCATTCGGGACAGTTATATCAATAATGACAGCAGTCCTTTATGGTTTATTCTATATGACAATGTCTGGTTTGACAGCCTCGACTTTTATGCATTTGCCCGCCTGTATGTTTTGTCATAGAACACTTTTCTGTATTATGTTATGGGTGAAGATTCATACAATGTTTGTCCATCTGCCAAGCTTCATCTCTCTGCAGATCTTCCAGTAGAGGAATCTACATAGTGTTGTAGTGGGTAATGTAATAGCCATCTGCTAAAAGGATCTTGCATAGAAATTAGAGGGCTTATTCAATAGTCGAATGACAGAACCTACACTGGTAATTTTTTGTAGACCCACCATTTTCAAAAATCGATTTGTCAGTAGGCCCTGGTCTTGTCAGGCTATATTTATCCATTCATCAAATGGAAATTTTCCTCTCTTGAGCCATTTATAGTGAATTCTCCTTATGTATGTAACTTTGATTGTTTTTCCATGAATTTTTATGCTCTCCTAAATTGTGGCCATCTTTCTTGTCTTCAGCTCGTTTTTCGTGTACTCATTTCTCTTCTTTTGCATGATCAGGATTGCTGTGTTGTCGTATTCTTCTGCAGTGTCCTCCATTGTTTCCACTGAAATTTTCTGCAAGTTTCGTAGTTGGTGTCTCCCGAGGTAGGCATATGGTGTGTTGGTGACCATTCTTATTTTTTCATCAGAATCTTAATCGTCTCATGCAGCTCGGTATAAATAGTTTATTTAAATTAGGCCTAAACCACCTTCTCTTCATGGTAGGTATAACTTGTCAATACATAAGTGTCAGTAAATGACTTTATGTAGATTCAGAATTTTTAAATTCTCCTTAGCCTTGTGGCCAATAACTAATACCAAATAGATAAGAAACGACAGGTATTGCCAGTTTTATTTTCGTTTTTGTTCCGGAATCGTGCATCCTACGAGATCCCAGATATTCACTTGCTATTTCAGAGACTCAATAAGAGAGATTATTCAACTGTCATTTTTAGCGCAATTGTTTGGCTCTTTCATGCACTTGATTAATCGAGTATATTCGCTACACTTTTTGAAATTCACTTTCATGAGGCTGGTGACTCCTATGATTACTTGAATGATGGAGATCTTTCTAAGATTCCAGTTTCTTCTGATGCTGTACATAAGACCTTAGTATTTAGTTATCTTCTCTCTCTCAGCTGTTTAAGTCATCATCATTAGGTACATTGACTTTAACTAGGGTTGCTACCCCTCTCTTTTGAACCATATCATGTTAGGTTTAACACCTCCGTTTTCTGTAGAGATTGTGTAGTCATATTATATTGTGTATGATGAATTTCCAACAGTTCTTTCCTAGGACTTCCTGCTAGACTGGATATTCAAATATTTAGAGATGGCCCAGTGGAGATATCATCACACTACATAGTGCCGCATTCTAAGTATGTTCTATGTAGCTATAAGGATTGAATAGTAATAGTGGATGTTGTATGACATATTTCCAACAGTTTTTCTGATACATGTGCCATTTACAATTTGACCCTTGCAAAAATAAAGATTTGCATATTTCAGATATATGGTGTCTACATTTTTACATTTTAGTTCAGTTAGTATTAAGAGATCAAAGAGCCCCGTTCTGGAGCTAACATGTGTCTTTTCATATTTAAAAAGAAAGTTGTTACTTTGCAGTATGTATACACATGTGTCCTTTTAAACTTGCTTTCGCAGAAAACGAAAATCCGCATATGTCACAGGCAAATGGTTTCTCCCCAGTGTGTATACGAATATGCCTTTTCAAATTTGATTCAATAGAAAATGAAGATTCGCATATTTCACAAGAAAATGGTTTCTCCCCAGTGTGTATTTTCATGTGCTTCCTCAAAGTTGATTTCTCAGAAAATGAAGACATACATATTTCACACGTAAAAGGTCTCTCCCCAGTGTGTACATGCATGTGTCTTTTAAGGTGAGATTTTTGAGAAAAGAAAGATTCACAGATTTCACAGGAAAATGGCTTCTCCCCAGTGTGTATACGCATATGTCCTTTCAAGGTTGATTTCTGAGAAAATGAAGATTCACATATTTCACATGTAAATGGTTTGTCCACAGTGTGTCTACGCATGTGCCCGTTTAAACTTGTCTGATGAGAAAATGAAACTCTGCATATTTCACAGGAAAATGGTTTCTCCCCAGTGTGTATACGCATGTGTGTTTTTAAACTTGTTTTCTGAGAGAATGAAGCCTCGCATATTTCACAGGAAAATGGTTTCTCCCCAGTGTGTATGCGCATATGCCCTTTCAGTGTTGATTTCTTAGAAAATGAAAATTCGCATATTTCACAAGAAAATTTTTTATCTAAAGTTTGTATATGCATATATCCTTTCAAACTAGCCTCGTCCGAAAATGAAGATTCACTTATTTCACAGGAAAATGGTTTCTCCCTTATGTGTTTACGCATGTGTCCTCTCAAACTTGTTTGATGAGAAAATGAACATCCACATATTTCACAAGTAAATGGTTTCTCTCCGGTGTGTACGCGCATGTGCCCTTTCAAAGTTGATCGATGAGAAAATGACGATTCGCATATTTCACAGTGGAATGGTTTCTCCCCAGTGTGAACACGCATGTGTCCTTTCAAACTTTCTTTTAAAGAAAATGAAGAATTACATATTTCACAGGAAAATGGTTTCTCCCCAGTGTGTATAAGAATGTGCCTTTTCAAATTTGATTCAATAGCAAATGTAGTTTCGCATATTTCACAGGAAAAGGGTTTCTCACCAGTATGTATACGAGTGTGCCTTTTTAAATTTGATTCCTCAGAAAATGAAGATCCACATATATCACAGGAAAATGGTTTCTCTCCAGTGTGCATACGCATGTGACTACTCAGTTTTGATTTTGCCGAAAACGAAGAATCACAAATTGTACAGGTAAATGGTTTCCTAGCCATTATGTCTGTAAAAAACGAAAATATATTAACATAAATGGATCGAAATTTATTATTTATTATTATAAAAATAACTCAATCTTTGACATTCAACTAAAAGATATTGTGGCATATGATGCCCCATACTAACATTTAACAAGCTTTAATTAATACAAGCTCTTTCCAATAAATTAAATAAAGCAACGTAACTACAACAGAAATGCAGAGTAGCAAAATAAATTGAAAGACTAACTTTAAGGAACTTAAAAACGGAACAGAAACCGAAATTGATAAAAAAACACCAAAAATAACCCTAAGAAAAATGGTGATTTGAAATCACTAGACTATGACAGAATACATGCATTCTGGTTTAAAACATTTAAGACTAACACAAAACCTAAGATGTCTACATGAAAACGGATGTAATAGATTAGATAACTAAAGGATTAACCACATTAAGATAAAAAGACAGTGAGAAGTTACTACAGACTGATAACTTGCTTTCCAACCATGTGAAAAAGTTTAATAGCTCAACTGAATGAACAGATCTACTATTTTAATAACCATAAATTACTCCAAGGGAAATACAAATAATGCAAGAAAATGACAATAGGAACATCTATAAATGTGTTGTTGTTTCTTTCACTAGCCTGCACCATATCCTGAATCATGCCAGCTCATGCATGGCCGTCCTAAGCAAGATTACATGAGATGGCTAACCATTTGCAATTGCCCTGTCATGGGCCAAAAACATGTAAACCTGAAAGCTCAGCCAAGTCTATCTTGATCCTTGTTTTTCCCAAGCCCTCAGCTGTCATCAATACACTTGCAACACCAGGGTAGATTGCAAACTAATTTTCCCTATGGGTGATGAGTTCCATGCTGGAAGCATTAAAGAAGTCACTGCCAAAATAAATTGCAGAGACTTTAGGTTATGGTCAACTGGCAATGCAAAATGCTGCAGAGGCAGTCATTGTCAAAGACTTATAACTTCCGCTGATCGACCTCATTGGTCTTGCAGCCATAGAGAAGGATTGACCGGGTTACATTGATTGATATTAAGATCTCCCGACGACCCCACAAAGACAGAGGGAAAGAAATGCAGATCTAGAAGACCTGCCATAACCATCGAACTCTACCACGCCCTGCCCGGACAAAACAATGGTTGACCCAAGGTGCATGACAGACTTCACATCCTCTGCCAATAACGGACAAACGTTCAGATACACGAAAAATGAGAGGGTTTACATGCACTAGGCAGCATGTTTAGTGGGTTGCATGTTTGCAATGCATGTGAATAACAGGCTTACTGATATCTTTCTATATATATATATGTATATTCTAGCAAAATGACAGAGAGCAGTTGGTTTTCGGTAGTTTAAGAAACAGATGGTCTGTTTGTGTTCGGGTGAACTTGTGGTTTATTACGTCGGGCTAGGAATTCTCATTTGCAAGTCTTTTGTTCAGTAGAAAAAAACGAGTGCGATTATACCCTAAAAAACCCTTTGTACTTGGTTTAAATTGTAATTGTATTTTTTTAGGAATTTTTGTATTGTAGCACTAGTTGAGACCACAAAATTGACACTGCAACCCGGTCCTGGTCCTTAGTGTACCCTTGCAACACGATAGTGTTGCCATAACCCAAGTCTGATACACTCACCTACTGCCCAACTGCTATAAATCGTCCAAAAGATACTGAAGAGCGTAAAAAGTAGAAAAAGAACAGTTATGGCATAGATCAACTATAAGAAATCCCAAATCCATGGATAATTAAATGCTTAAGGATGTACAAAATCGTTGCCAAAATAATAAATTTTATGAAGGAAGGAATGAAAACACAGAGACTAGAACTGATAGCAGAAGGACAACACCTGACAAAGATGAGAATAAAGAGACATTTTCCAGGGAGACTTTACACAATTGCTTCTGATCATAGCCATAACGGCACTCAATAGTATACTCAAGAGGTGCACAACTTCAGACACACATAAATAAACCATTTCATGTATATGGACGAGTTAAAACCATTTGTACAAAACAAAAAGGAACAAGAAAATCTAATCAATTCAACCAGAATCTCCAGCCAGAACTGAATTTAGAATGGAAAATTGGTGCTCTACTAGAGATGAAAAGCGAAAACTTGAAACAGTATAAAAAATGTTAAAAGTAAAAAGACATCAGGACACTTAGAAAGCATGATACTTATTGTAATAAAAACTGGACGCAGAATATAACTTAAGGATAAGCTTTATTTAACCATTTGTTGCTTAGCTAGACAAATAGTGTTTTAACATTCACTCTTAATATACACGAATGTAGAACATTCCATTATTACTCCAAGGGGGAGACAGGCATCAATTATCTTTGTTACTACATTCTCCCCCATCTATCTTCTTATTCGTAGGGAACAAAATCATCCCATCGACCTGGCCTCCTGCGGGTTCTTTGAGGGCGTCTTGGTTGTTCGTGCCCGACATCCATTTCTAATCTAGGCTCCTCGGGACCTGACGACGTTTCGGGACTGTCTTGTGTTGCTGGTTTAGGGCTAAAATATCTTGCTCCAAATCGCTCTCGTTTTCTACGGCGCTTCGGTCGCTTGGTGTCTGAAGATTGAGTATCTGTCTCAGATATTGGGTGAAACCGCTTTCGTGGTACCCATCTGTCGTCCGAACTAGAGTCAGAGACGACTCTGTTAGTATATTCAGATTCGTTTTGTTGGGACTCTGAACTTGACGTATCTGGCACACGATCACCTAAGAGGGTCGGACTTGTTCCACGAACCGGAGCTCTATATCCATCTGAAGCAGTTCTACGTTCATATACATTTCCTGCTGGGGCTAGATCCCTTAAGGAGACAGTAGATTGCCTTCCTTCTGAATTTCTGACCAGTGCATACTGAGGGTTCGCTTCGATTAATTGTACCTCGCTTACCAATGGGTCATGTTTACTATGACGAACATGACGTTTTAATAAAACTGTGCCAGGTTGTGCAAGCCACGAGGGAAGTGATGTGCCTGCTGAGCTTCGTCGTGGGAACGAGAAGAATCTCTCATGTGGGGTAGCGTTTGTCGCTGTACATAATAGAGTCCTAATAGCGTATAAGGCCATGGGGATGAGACTTTCCCAATCGGAGATCGGACTATTGCGATTTGCTGCCGCCAACTGTACTGTCTTCCATATTATACCATTGTATCTTTTGCACTGTCCGTTTCCTTGAGGATTGTGAGGAGTTGTTCTACTTACAGCTACTCTTCGTTCATGCAGAAACTGCTTGAGTTCGTCCGACATAAAAGCAGACCCACGATCTGAATGTATATATGCAGGCACTCCAAAAACGGCAAAAATGGAGCAGAGGCCTTGAATTACTGTTGCAGCCGTTACGTCTGGGCAGGGGATGACGAACGGAAATCTTGAGTACTCGTCTATTATTGTGAGCATGTATTTATTTTTAGTTTTAGAGGGTAAAGGGCCCTTAAAATCCAGGTTAAGTCTTTCAAAAGGCTGTGTGGCCTTAATGAGTGTTGCTGGAGGAGGTTTGTAGAACCTGGGCTTATTTTCTGCGCATATCCGACAAGAGTTCGTAATTCTTTTTACGTCTTCAACAGAATATGGCAAGTTTCTGCTCCTGACTACGTGAATCATTCTTGTGATACCTGGGTGACACAATTCCCTGTGTATATACTGAAGATCATCTGAGCCAGTTACCAGGCCACACACCCTTGAAAGCGCGTCGACCGCGGCATTCTCCTTACCAGGGCGGTAAGTGACGTCAAACGAGTAGCAAGAAAGCTCCATTCTCCATCTCGCTATTTTCTCGTTTTTTATTTTACTCGTTGTTTTTGGGTTAAACATAAACGAGACCGACTTTTGGTCAGTGATTAATTCAAAATGTCGGCCGATTAAGTAATGCCTCCATTTTCGTAATGCCTCAACTATGGCGTACGCTTCTTTTTCTATTGCAGAGTGTCGTCGCTCGGATTTCGAAAGTGTTCTTGAAAAAAAAGCTACAGGACGACCGGATTGTCTCAGTGAGGCAGCTATCGCACAGTCGGAGGCATCCGTCTCAACTAATAGAGGGATAAAAGGATCCACAGCAGAAATGGCAGACTGAGCAATGTTCCTTTTCATGTTTTGAAATGCTCTGATGGCGGAACAGGACAACGGAAAAGTAGATACTTGTGTCAATGGGTGTATTTTTTCTGAAAAAGACGCAACCCATTGGGAGTAGTGAGCAAACATACCGAGGGCTCGTCGTAAAGAGGGCATGTTTCCAGGGATTGGTAATTCCATTAGCGGTTTCAGTCGCTCGGGATCCGGCGTCATGGTGCCATTTTTGACAATGTATCCCAATAATTTGATGCTTTTCAAGTTGTAGGAACATTTTTCACTGTTCAAAGTCAGATTATATTTCTTGACGGCAGCCATGAATCGTTTAAGGTTGTGGTCATGTTCAGCTTGGTTATGTCCGCATACTGTGACATTGTCTATATATGCAACAGTACCCTTCAATTTTTCATTGGAGATTATTTCATCTATTACCCTCTGGAAGCTAGCCACACCATTTGTTATCCCAAAAGGAATTCGGCAGAACTGATATAGGCGACCGCAGGCCTCGAATGCCGTGTAGGGCTTATCCTCTGGCTTGATAGGTACCTGATGGTAGGCACTTCTGAGATCTAAAGTACTGAAAGTGTGATATTTTGCAATATTAGAAATCATTTCGTCAATACGAGGCAGTGGATAGGCATCGAGTAATGTGTATCTGTTGATGGTCTGGGAATAGTCAATGACCATCCTTTTCTTGTGATTTTCAGTGGCTGTTACGAGGACCTGTGCTCGCCATGGAGATTCACTTGGCTCTATAATTCCTTCCTTAAGTAGTTTTGTTACTTCTGCTGCTATGAACTGCTTGTCCGTTTCTGAATAGCGTCTTGATTTTATTGCTATTGGTTTGCAGTCAGGAGTTAAGTTTGTAAAAAGTGACGGGTGCCGCACTTTGACAGCTGCTAGTCCACATACGCTTAGGACTGGCTTGGGGCCACCAAAAGGAATTTCAACGCATGAATGTTGTTTTAGAAAATTGTGACCCAAAATCACTTCGCAGCAGAGGTTTTTCATTACTGATAATTTGATCCCTTGATAGGAGTTTCCTTTTAGTTTCAGGTTAACCATGCAATATCCAATTACATGGGACGATAAAGATGAATTTGCCATTGATATTTGGTTGGAACAAGGAAATATTTCCCATTTATTTGCTTTTACAATACTGGCATTAATAAAACTTTCGGAACTGCCTGTATCAATAAGCGCATGAATAGTCAATCCATTGATTTTTACCCTCACGATTGTTTTTGAGAGGCAGCCGGGGAATGCAGCTTATATTGTAATTGGTGCTACAGTAGCAAGAGTAGCCGAACGTTTTTTTTGAGAAGCTTACCGGCAAACTTTCGAAAAATGTCCCTGCTTATCACACTTGTGGCATCTAACATCTCGAGCCGGGCAGGACGAACGAGCATGTATACGAAGGCCACAAAAGTAGCATGTGGATCCAGCTGAGGCGGCAGTGATAAGTTGTTCGTGATCGTTAGAAAGGGGGGTGGCAGCATCTTGGACAATGGAAGAATTTTGAACATGCAGAGGAGGGGCTACGATAGCAGCTCCCAAAATATCGGGTTGTAAATAGAAGACAGACTGCTTCTGTGCCATGTCCAACGTTAGAGCTTGTTCATAAGCTGTTGGTAAGTCTAGGTTTTTATTCTCTAGTAGTCTTTGTCTTATTTGGTTGGACTGTATTCCATTAATAAATGCGTCCCTGATAAAAACATCTCTCGCTTGGTTTGCAGTTAAGGCTGTAAATTCACACTCGCGACTTAACGTCTTTAGAATCTGAAGGTATTGTTCAAGGCTTTCTTCTGGTTGTTGACGCCGGGTAGCAAGTAAATGTCTAGCAAAAATAGTATTTTTTTTCTTTACAAACATGGCTTCTAAAATGTCCACCGCAGTTTCATAATTTTCACATTCAGATAAATTTCTATAAATAGCAGTAGAGACATGATGTAAAAGAAGGGTATATTTCTCAGTACCTGTTAAAGCCGCGTTTGAAGATAACTGTAGAGCTGTAAGGAATCCTTCGAACATTTTTCTCCAATGCCGCCATTTGTCAGTAGATTCCGAGTCGGCCGTATCAAGGTCTAGACGATCGGGTTTCAAGTAACGTTCCATAACGAATGGTTAAATAAATTGTAATAAAAACTGGACGCCGAATATAACTTAAGGATAAGCTTTATTTAACCATTTGTTGCTTAGCTAGACAAATAGTGTTTTAACATTCACTCTTAATATACACGAATGTAGAACATTCCATTATTACTCCAAGGGGGAGACAGGCATCAATTATCTTTGTTACTACACTTATAAATATCATGGTGCTCTAAACGAGCTAGAAAAATACATCACCCAATTTAGAGAAAGGATGATTATCTCTGAAAAAAAAAGCATTTCCCAAATGAAAAAACATAACTAGTAAAACTGGAAAACATACAATAAAAGTAAAATGGGAAAACAAGCAGCTAGATGGACGATTAATAAGTGACAAAATAGACGCATGGCTATGAAAAGGAAATCTTAACAGATAAACAGAATCACTACTGACCATTGAACAAATCAACACAAACAGACCAAGTAGCTACTCCATGATGAATTGAGCCGAGGTTATCACCAACAACAATACCTTTTCTATGGGCTTGACCTTTGACTTAGAGATTCCAAAATTAAGTCAGTTCTAAGTAACACCCTGATCGAAATTTTGACAAACTTTTGTGATGATTTGTCATGCGATGTAAACGCTAGTCTGTACACAAGCAGTTACAAATTCAACAGAATACATAACCTCTTGAGTAGAGGTAATAAATGTCAGTCAGGATTAAAAAATTAATACTGACATTGGAAGCGTTCCTATTATAAACTTTACCAAAATAAACAAAACCTTGCAAAAGCTACTCACTTTCTTAAATACATGATAAATGTAAAAAACGATATAAAAACAGTATAATTATGTGATTCTGGGGAGTCTAACATTCTCACAAGTCAACCATCAGCAAAGTTAAACAAATACAGGAATTTAGTTAATAAAATAATTTGCTTACATTTAAACCATAAAAAACTACTATTTCTTATGAAATTAAAATTTATTAAAAAGTAATTTAAATATTATTTTCTGTCCATTATGAAATGAGAGTGTATAGGAATAAAATATAAATGTCATGAAGTCAATTATTCGATATTTATTCTTTTATAATTAAAAAAATAATTTCTAATCAGAAAAAAACAAGAATGTATTAATATTTTATATAAAATATTTCATTTATTTTTTTGTTTATCGTATATTTAAAATAATATTTCCTTTAGATAATAACATATACAGTCACACGTTGTCTATGTGACATTTCTTTTCTGAAAATACATAGATTACGTTAAAAATTGAATTTTCAGTATATTTAAGCCAATAATTTATCAAGATTTAGACGATTAATTTATGAGGAAATATTTAAAATTTGCATGAGTGGAAATAATTTACACACAACCAACAAAATCGCGTATTTATATAAATTTTACTTAAGAAAAACGCATTTTTTCTTTCTATATTTTAATTCAATGTTTTAGTTTTTTTCATGAATATTTAGCTTTTTCTTATAGAAAATTTAAGCATGATTTATAATAGATTGATTTTGTGTTTTTAACTTGAACACAAAGGCTTGATATGACAAAAGGGTCAACTGAGCATTCAGTACCGGAAAAATATTAAAATTTTCTTTGAAACAATTAATCGTGTAAATAGACTGTAATTTTTTTGCTGATAACATGTAAACAATCCCGAAAAATATCTGACCTTGATTATGATATTGTCAACCACTACATAAATTTAGGATTAGCCTTGTGGTTAAAGTAAATTCGACAAAATTCGAACAAAACAGCCTTATCATTTCCATTAACATGTCCGATGTTTGGCTGGTCTTATTTGGGATATTTTTGATGATAAAATCACAACTCCTCTATATTAGTAAGTGATGATTTTGTACTAGTTCAGGTTTTCATTAATTTTTCAGCAGAAAAACAAGTAACTAACATTACTGAGCGTGCCGCATCACCACCAATGTCTGATCGAACTCACCTTTTATAAAAGCTGACCATTTCGAACTTATAAAATATCAACAAATGAAATGCCAATATTTTAATTAATGACAAAGCAAAAAAGTTTGAAAGTAGTTACCAAATTCACTTAACTTATTTTACTAACTTTTTAACCAAAATTAAACTTGTCATGAGGTTCTATTTGCATGATATTTTAAGAAGTGAACAATCTCCTAAAATAATAAGTGCTTTAAAAAAAAAGTAATTTCTAGGTTTGAGGGTAAAAAAATACAGCCTGTCTTTATTTCACAAAATATACAATATTTCAAGCTTTCTAAACTGAGCAAAAATAAACGTTTTCATGTAGCTTAGAAAACTTTATTGTTGTATTTTATTTAATGACTTTTTCCTTTTACAATTTTACTACAAACCGATTTTCTTCTTGGACAATCGACAAGAGATTTTATCCAAATTACAATTTTAATTTTATGAAGACGTGATTTAATAAATAGTATTTTGGAATATGACGTTTTAAGAAATGTTGCTGTTTTTCTGGTCTAGAAACCCGTTTGTAAATTTAAATATCCCTGATTTCATGAAATTTCAACAATATATTAGACACAAATTAAGCAAGAAAATAAATCACTTAAGAAATATTCTCATGATCTCAATATCAACCGAATATTTTAAAGTGTTGTTAGGAGTCATTAAAGAGACACAACCCTTTCAAAATTTAAATATTCCCGATTTGCATGAAATTTTAAACATGCATATATGACACCAATTAAAGTCAATGTCTTTTAAATTTAAATTTCTTCAGAGGATCTTAAGATGCCCTATTAGTGAGGAGTGGAGCTTAAGTCCGAAATTTTAAACATTTTTCTACAACCAAAACATTAAATGGACTTAATCAAAGCTGGAATAAGAACATAAGGCTTAACATAAGGAATAATAAATTGTCAAAAATAATTGGTGAAAGGATTCAGCTGTTTGGCTTGTTGGCAGTCAGTGAAAGTTTTGTTTTGCAGCTTTCCACTTAACTTTTACTTTCCTGCTATGTAAGTTAGAGACTAAATGTCACAGTTCTTGTGTCTAACACATGAGAATTATTGACAAGGGTCATTTTATAAACCTGGAAAGTTCACCACAAGTTAAAGCAAAAAACGTGACGCCAAACTGAAGAAAAAACAGTTTCCAAGTTGGTTAGACATACCTTTTCAAAGTCCTTGACAAAATCACTTTTGGATGAGAGGGGGAACTGATACGTAAGCAAAATAACTGCTGGGCAACTCCAGACCTACTCTATTGCCTGAAATAAATTAAAAATAAAATAAAAGAACTAGGCCTGAATGTTTTCCGGCCATGAGAAAAAAGTAGCCTCAATAATAAGATGTTTCATTATTATTTTTAAGTTAAGAAATGGGGGAATTGGCATACATTCCATACAGTAGTTAATGGGGTATCAAAATCAAATTTAAGTTCACGAAAATATTTGTACTTCACAAGTTTGTTTTTTTTACTCATAATTGGTTGGTACAGTGAGAACTTATAAATGGCACAAACAGTAGGATAGTTTATACAACTTTTTGTTTTGAAAAATACTATACATCAATTCCAAAACAAGAAAACAGTAATAGAATTGAAAAAAAGATGATGAATGATATTGTAATAGTTTGTGTATAAACTTGAGGAATTCACTGATTTAAAAAATAAAAACCTTGCAATAAATTTAAACCTAGAGATGGATGGTGTCTTTAAATTCCTGCAGCAAAGTAAAAGGAAATATTTTCAACAATAATATTAAAGAATAGGTTAGACATAGATAAGAGGAGGAAATAATTGTAAAGAAAAAGTGAAGAACTAAGATCTTAAGTTAAACTGTCATAGCACAGTGCGCAAATTCCAGAGTCTTCTTCAAACAGCAGATGCTCAATGTTAATACAGTGGAAATGATAACACTCATTACATTGATTGAAATAAATCCATTATTGTTCATCAGAGTGATAACACCTGGGGCAGAAATAGATGCAAGAACCGTTTGCAATTTGCTGAGGAGGAGTGTGATCTAATAAAGCAGCAAAGTCAGTCTCAGAACATCAGGAACAATAATTCCTCGAGACTCTTCATTCTCTCACTTAACCCAAGCATATCAGATCAACTCATCGTCTATATAAACATTGTTGAGATCCTACCAAGCGCCAAGAAAGGTAGGTAACTATTAAGGGGTTTAATCAAAACAACTCTCTGATAAGTTCAGGGTTTTAGGATTGCTCCATGGAGGCAGATAATCTTAAGTCTCATATCTTAGAAACTACTGTAAGTTAAAGGCCTGTATTTAATAGTGTATTGAATGTCAAAAAGGCTCCAAGAGAAGTTAAATCGTCACAAGATGCTCAACAAATCAACTTGTACAAGTAGGATTTCAACGTTTTCATCATGCTCTTCTAAGTGATTCTATATGAAGGAGAATGAAGAAGCTGAATATCATAAAATCCAAATTATTGATGAAATTCTTTTGTTGTCAGTGCAGTTTGTAGTAATTTCATGCTGGATACAAAGGTTATCACTGTAAAAGCAAGCTGATATATCATATAAATCTTTAAAACAGATGATGGCTAGAAGGAAGATGCGACATATTCACTAATTTCAAGATTAACAGATCTAACTTTGAAAAGTGTAATGTAAATATTAGTAGTAAAACAGGGTGAGGTCTACAGGCATTTCTTCTGTAATGGTATATCTGGGAAAACTGATAAAGTCAAGTTTTACGAATACCTTGCAAGTGCCAAGATGGAAGATCGAATTCCATCATGAACGGTTGTAAACCTATTTCAACATCGCTTTTATTGTAACAACTCAGAATTGGGAAAATTCATTAAAGATCTTCAGGAAACAGCAGAGAAAGTATCTTATTAGATATGGCTGAAGAGGGATATGAACTGGAAGGAATGGTGAATTTTGGATGGTGAAAGAAGGGAGATGAAGGAAATAGTGCTGATGCCATATGCAGGGTAGTTTATGACGTCGCAATACAATCAAAATCAATTGTTAATGATGATGGATGAAAGGTGTATCTGGCTTGCTAGCATTTATTGGCAGATGGCACCAATGCTACATAAGCACCTCCTGACAGAGGGTCCCCGCCACTTCAGAAAAGAAGTCGAGGAATAGGGGCTGAAACTGCGAAGTGGTTCCTCCTGATGATGGTGTAGTGCTGGATCCGATAGCGGAGTTGTCAGCTGCAAAGCACAAAAAGACCGTGTAATTCAAATCCCTATATCGCATTTCAGTGTACCTTTCAAATAATTGCTCATATCGCCTCAGCATCAAATTTCTTTGCATTTTTTATTGGATTCTCTAATTCCGTATTACAATTTAGTTTAGAAACATGGTATGAGAACCCTATATTACCAATTTGAAAAAGTGACCTACTTTAACATGTGCGAGAAAATAAAACAGCTATGGAGCCTTTTAAATAGTGTCATATGTTAGCATAACCAACGTGATGATCAGTGGATGTAGTGTTCAAAATCTATCAGAAAGAGTTTGTGGAAAGGGAGTTGAAAAAATATATGCAATTTGCAGAGGCCCTTAGATGTCATGTTGTACTCCTCTTTTTTATAATAATTCTCATTAAAATCAACTTATTTGGTTTAATGTCTGCTTTACCTGCTACCATGTGTTGGATGGCTTTAAGAAATTGACTTCCAAACTAACCTATCTCTGACCAGTTCTTTATCATTTGTTCTCTCAAATCCATCCCTATTACTGACTCTCGTGGTTTCCTTGGCCTTTCCCTGCCAGCTACCTCAATGTTCTACATTTACTAACCCAAGAACTCTCATCCATTTTTCAATGTGATTACACTAACAATGTCTCCTGTTCTGTACAGATCTCTCTATACTACACAGATTTAATCTTTATCTGAGGTCATAAAATTCATATTACACATTCATCATATCAAGGCAACGCACATCCTCAACCCTTACTGGCAAGGTTTCATTTTCATACATCATCACACTGTATACACATACCTGATGGACTCTTCCCTCAGTAAAACTCTGCTGGTTACTAATGGCAGAAATCCCCTGAACTTACTCCATAACTCTTGCAATCACACTAGCACCGGCTCCCTCCTGTGCTCCAATGGTCTCACCAAGGTAACAAAAATTCTAGACAATTTTAATAGCCAAACATACTTTATGTACATCTTATACTTCTTGCACACAAACTGATTATCATCTGTCAATTCACCTGTAATTCTACTGCACTGCGTTTCTTGTGTACTGGAGTGAAATCCCTTGGATAATGATGCTACAAGGGGAGGGCTGACCTTAAAAAGTAAAGTTACCACTAACCCAAACAATGGCAACTGACATCTCTGAAAAGGGGAAAAAACACTTTGTTTCTGGATTTGTAGATATTGAATTTGCAACTGATTGCCGGTGTTGCAACCTTAGTTTCTTAATATCGATACTAAGGTCTGATAATAATCATAGTTGTTGATGTTGCCAATGTGATGTAGATAGGAAAGGATAAAATCACGAAAAGAACTACACCATGACTCGTTGACGGTCAGAAAAAAAGAGAGCCAACAAACAAAAACAAGCCTCTTTTATTTTAGCTAAAAAGGTGCCATGTGACCATTTATGCAAAAGTAATGTAGATAATAAGTAATCAAAACTAGTGTTATGATTTTAGATCTCGTTTTGATCTAAAGACGCCGTCATACTGTCTGGCATGTGTTACCATGACGACCACCACCCAAGTCGGCCTTGTTTACATGATTCTCGACCGCTTAAAAGTGGAATCGGCTGCATTGGGATTCGTTCTACAGTCGCTACAGTTTCACAAGGATTAGAGCACATGATCACGCTTGCTACCACAAAGTTACGTGCTGGTTGCTCATGTGCCATAGTCACTGTGGCAAAAAATAGCATTCCAAACAAACACAGTTTTCTGGAGTCAGCGGCCATTATTGGTCTTCTCTCCTGGGAGCCAGGAGCTCGCTACTACGTCCGCCGCTTTCCCATAAAAACAGCTGGGCCAAGTGAAGAAGAGGAGGTTTTTTAGGAGGAAATTAGGAGAGAGGAGACAGGAAGGAGAGATATAGGAAGGGGGGGGGAATAAAAATCTCGGACCATCCAAGAAACGTAACAGTGACGCTCGGTTCTTCTCCAGCAACAACAAAACGAAGCAGACTTAACCCTTCAACAACAACAACACCAATCAAGAACATTTCAACACTGACTACAAGAAATAGCAGTTCAGTTCTTCAACAACATATCGTCTGCTATTGCAACCAAATCATCAACAGAAACTATTTGTACTACTGCTACAGCCGCGCCGTCCTTCCTCACCAGCGTCAAACTAATCAACAACAGAAACTATTCGTACTACTACGGCCGCGTCGTCCTTCCTCACCAGCGTCAAACTAATCAACAACAGAAACTATTCGTACTACTACTACGGCCGCGCCGTCCTTCCTCACCAGCGTCAAACTAATCAACAACAGAAACTATTCGTACTACTACTACGGCCGCGCCGTCCTTCCTCACCAGCGTCAAACTAATCAACAACAGAAACTATTCGTACTACTACTACGGCCGCGCCGTCCTTCCTCACCAGCGTCAAACTAATCAACAACATAAACTATTCGTACTACTACTACGGCCGCGCCGTCCTTCCTCACCAGCGTCAAACTAATCAACAACAGAAACTATTCGTACTACTACTACGGCTGCGCCGTCCTTCCTCACCAGCGTCAAACTAATCAACAACAGAAACTATTCGTACTACTACTACGGCTGCGCCGTCCTTCCTCACCAGCGTCAAACTAATCAACAACATAAACTATTTGTACTACTGCTACTCACCAACATCAAACATTCAACAACGGTAACTACTCTTACTGCTACTACCGCTGCCATTATTAAGACTGAATCAGCTGCTATAACAATCTGATCTCTCCGAAATTATTCACGGAAAATTCCTTCCCGTTTGTTTGGAAAATAAAGCTTTCAGTTTGTTTCAATTTTAATCCTGTGTTGTCTGTTATTACCTGCTTGTCACCATACGCTTTCAATATTATAACACTAGTGAGGTGTTTTTCATCAGTCTGCCAGAAACCGCTGGAAGGCAAGGACCAACTTTTCCTGACATTACCCAATACTTACACATACTACAAAATATTTAGTTGAACCAAACTCCCTTTTCTGAACATGGGAGCTTTCCTCTTAATCTGGGCTTTCCAAATGAAAAGCAACGAACTAAGCACAGATCACTGACGTACTTTCACTTTAATCTTAAAACTCTCACTAAATATGCTATAAATTCTTACACGACGTTGAGCATTTCTCTACACTGCTTGAACAAGTTTCAAAAACCACTCGTCTGCGCCTAGTATACTGTAATTATACAGACACATGAAATGGTGGTTGGACCCTGATCAAAAAGACTTTTCAATGGATCCTGGTTCGGGAATTATGAATCTATATAGTACTATAACTCTGATAATCCTGTTTGCACGTGGAATATTTTCGTTCTTATAATTAATATTAAGAGTTAGTCTTAACAGTCGATGATCACATTAGCCTTTATAGAGCTGCAACAGCCTGGAAGGATTTTATCGTTTTTTTTTTGTTGCCCTTTCACGTCAATTTCGTTTTTTTTTGTTTTTTTTTATACTTCGACTTGCCGTAACCGCCATTCACCCACCTCTATTACATCGGGGGAAAAAACTGGCAAAAAATGTGCGAGTATTTTAGAAGTTCATAAAAACAAATGCTTACAAAATCATAAAATAAAGAAATTAGACTTACGTTTTCTTCAATCTTCTTTTTCCATTAATTATTTGATTGAAAATTATATAACGGTTATATACGATTTAAGAATAAGAACGCTACTGGGATGTTGTTCTGCTGATCAAAATTCAAAATGGTGACCAGAAAAGCAGCTCCGCAGAAAATAAAAGTCGTCGGAACAAAACAAACGACTTTGACAAAAGCGCCGATCCCGTTGAGAATTAAATCACAAATTATTTTAATTTTATTTATCTGAATATACTTAATATTTTAATGTGGGTGTGATGAATGACGTAACTTTGCATTGAATTTAACATGAAGGAACTGTTCCGGCCTTGTCAGCACTTCTCAGCACCCCCCCCCCCTAGTTTTACAATTTTCAGACTTATACGATTTATAAAACAATTAAATATAATTATTTAAGGTTTAATTTAAGTTTTATTTAAACGATTTTAAAATAATTATCCAGAGTAAAATAACCAAAATAATGTAACATCGCTAATTATTTTTTAATTAATTTTGCAATTTAAAATTTCTAAAAAGGTGTCAATCTTGACCTCTCTTATCATTTTTATTTTAAACATTTTCAAACGAAATTTTTTTATAGAAATTAGTAAATAGAAAAAATAACGGCACTTCTGCAGATTAGGGACGAGCCCAAATGTATTTGTTTTCATTTTAGAAAAAGCTCCAATGGTGTAAGGGGCCGACAACTCTCTTTTTGTTTTACTTTTAAGTAGTACATAATTTATCCGAAAATGGAAAATATGAATTTTTTAAATAAGAATTAATGCAAATTCAATTAATTAATGGAACATTTATCGAAGAAATTAAAATTTGTGAAAATCAACAGTATATTTTTTTTCATTTCACAACTGCAGAGTCTTTTTGAACACATTTCTGAACTGTATCCCGTTTAAAAAAACAAAAACAAAAAAAAAACAAGAGAAAATTTAATTTTTTTAAACTGTAAAAAAAAAAATCAAATGTGTTAAACCAAACACGATAACTGTTGTGTTCTAATTAAAATTTTAAAACTTTCAGAAATATGTTCAAACAGACGCTGCAGGGTGGATAGTGGGGCAAAAGAAAGTTGTCGACCCTTAAACTATTGGAGCTCTTCTAAAAATGAAAACAAATAAATGTCGGCCCATCCCTAATCTGCAGAAGTGCCAAAATAACAAAATCTTTATGTAAAAATATTTATTGAAAAGACATTATTTTTATCCAGTTGTTTTTATTGTAAAACAGTATCAGTGTAGTGTATTATTTAATCGTTACAGAGTGACAGACTGGCAGCTTGTTGTCTGTCTGTCTGAGGTATGATCCTGCGCAGTTCTTGGAGGTTACAGTTTAACATCCACTGGCAAATTTAGAAAGCCATTTTTAACATGGAGGGGGCTTGTTTACTCTTCCCTTGCCGGACGGAACTCTCCTAAAATAAAAACAATTAATTTGCAGGAAGATGTTAAATTGTACAAGCGCCGTTTATTGCTAATCGCTTGAGGCGCCCCTTCCGGGGAATGCCGACGGGACTGCCCAGAAATTTTTGTTCAGTCAGAGTTCTTTTCCTCTTGGGCACTGGCTTTTCAATTCTCACTTTTCTTGACCTTGTGTCTTATCTTTCCCCCGTGAGAGGGAGATAACTAAAAACTGCTGCATTTCATCTTTTCTGTGTTTGGTCAGTGAAGAAGAAATCTTTCTAGACAGAAGCAATTTTTTAATTTTTTTGCCAATCCAGAGTGCCCCCTTTTAGGGGAGCTGGATTTTCCTCACATTAAAAACCAACCTTCTATCTAACTCTGCCCTCGTGAGGAGGCAAATAAATAGGAGCAAAGCATTTTAATATGCTTTTTTTTAATGTAGAATTGTCAAAAAAATCTTTCGACTGGTAAAAAGGGATGAATAGTAGAAGTGCAGTAATAATTAGTCACGGTTGTAGTCTTGCAAAATACTGCCGATTCGCGACTTCGCACCGAAATCAGGGAGTCAATTAACAGTTGTAACTAATGACGGATAATCCTTGGGGAGTTGTAGCTGTTAGCTTGGTAACAAAATAAAGAGATAGTATCGGAACAGGTTAATAGAGATGGGTCTGAGAGCAAGTCCCAATGTTAATGCCGCTCTAGTAGTGAGGAAGATTTTATAACAATGACTTCTATACTCGTATAAAAGGTTCGAAGTCATCAGGTTTCACCTTCCGGTCCACCCCTTCTATCCGCATGAGTATCGTCACCTCTTTTTTCACAGAATAAATATAACCAAAAAGCATCGGTAACTAAATTAGTTCAATTATAATTTGTACATTATGTTTTATCGTTTAAAAGATGTCCTACTTTATTGAGAAAATAAAATAGACCTTGGGTTAACTTTCAGCATATTTTTAACTCCTTTCCCTCTATTTTGTCTTTTAGTCTACATATTCTATGAGTTGTGCTTCTGACAAAATGGGGGAGATGGCTGTTTTCTGTGTCGGCTGTTGTCTTGAGTCAATTGATTGCAGAGATTTTCAATCTTTTCATAGTATTGATCATCATTCAGATGTCAGTCTATTCATTTCATTAACCCTTATCCTCGAATGGTGTTTGGCCTTGATAAGAGGTGATCCATTAGTTCAAAAAGATAAAATGTTCTTGTTTTCCCTTAACATTTTTAGTTCTCCTTTTATTTTCCATGTTTTAATGATTCCCACATTTTCTTATGAACTCTACATTATAGCAGTTACATGTTTCAATGTACTATATTCTATTGATGTAGAGTTGAGTAATTGGTCAATCGACCAATAGAATGGCTTTGCGTATGAATACAGTTTGTTGGACTAGTTTCGAAGTGCGCCCACGCAAGATTTTTCCCGTTACGCAAATAGTTGGGATTCGGGAGTCGTATGAATTGGATGTCTTATGGTTGGCTCTCCCAGCTCACCAGCCCGCAATTGAATCTGTGATGGAGCATAAAGACTTTTCTGTTCAGCCGAGATAAGAAAGTTATTTTTGTATTACATAACAATACCGTTGTCTACTCTTTCTTCTTAGCATAAGAAGGACATTATGTGTAACTGCTTCTAACATAGTCGAAAGAGTCATTGAACTCTACAAAAACCCTTTATATGGTGGTCTTAGATATTCTTGTTTGTCCGACATTTGTTTCTCTATTTTCTAGATTCTTCACCACCTTCTCCTTATAATTCCACTTTTACCAAGCAAGTATTTTTGCTCTGTCACTCAGAATGTATGCTTGCTCCTAACTGCAATCATCGTCACCCCTACTGTGGTCATACTCCCCCTTGTAAGTGGGAGGGTCTCCTAATAAGCAAATTATGTATCAACATATAATCTTCACCCCAGGCATGCCTCTTACAGCTCTAGCAAATGCTGCCAGACACTGTGGACGTTTTAAACTGGGTAAGTGCGAACGTTTATCATTACACGCCCTCCTTATCGCATGATCACACATGTGACAGTGTTGAGCCGTCCGTTTAACCTTGGTACTACGACGTAGTGTGACAGATACTTTCCCCTCCCCGACCAAATTTTCTGACTTGCTGGGGTCCAACTCCAACGACACTGAATGAGGGCTTCAGCAACAATTTATCCTATCTCTCCCTTGTTGCCAAAGGGGGTGTCACTGTTGGAGCCTTGTTCTTGCCATCCACAGCATCCTGGTGATGTGGCACCACAATTGTCATTATGTGGGCTAAACTGAGCCATAAGCGCACGTCTCCTACGTGTTGAAGGATGCCGTAAGCGAACACTGACTGTGAATTAGTTATCCCAGAAACACAGCCTGCTTTTAATTTTGATGTGCACCGTTTATGCTGAGGTTTAACCCCAATTTTGTCGATTTTCTGTACCAGTTTTTCATCTCTTGGGGATTGCGAGATGATACAGCATCAACTCCATACACTCGAATCTTATATAAATGCAACATATTGGCAATGTAGATATATTTTCCTTTGAGATGAAGTTGTACCAGTATAAGGTAATTCTTCCATTCAGCAATTAGTTTGATTGTCCGATGACACCTCTCTACTATAGCATTTCTGGACGGTTTATAGGTGCAGTGCAGGAGTTTAGCTGGAGGTGGATGGTGCACATTCGAAAAACACCAACTCCAATTACTGGATTATATGTACACTGTCTTAGCGGGGCAATCACCACCATGGAGCTGCAATAAATCAATGTCAAAAAATGGCAACTATTGTATTGTCCATCCTTTACCAATTCCCCATTTCACACACACTAAGTTTTCCCTTCTCCTATTGCACTGGAGTCGGGTCTAAAGATTGACACTTCTCACAATTCCGACCGACGGACCTCACTGCCGCTTCAACATGATGGGTCGATCTTATGCACAAAAGACAACATCTGTCTGACTCCTAGGTGCTTGTGATGTTGATTAACTTCAGTTAACTGTGCGAGGCTCATTTCCCTGTTGCAACAGCATCACCGGCTGTGTGGGTTCAATTTCTCTCTGCACATTGTTTGTCAAATCTGGGTAACTGTCAAATATACCCGGTGAACCAAGTGAAAGAGAGATCCAAACAATAATGCTTAAAGGGAAGGTAATAATCTTAAAGCGGTCACTTGGTTGGAATGTCTGAAACTGTGAATGAATATTTTGCATCTGGTAGAATGCCCCATTCCGAGCAAAACCAAAAAGAAATTTGAAACAATGCCCCATCCCGAGCAAAAACAAAAAGATAAGAAATTTGTAACAAAAAAAGAACTAGTGTCAGTAAATTTGCCCGGTTCTGGTCAAATCTTACTAGTGCCATAAAAGCAGACAGGTTGTACTCCTTCACAAATGTGGTTATGTGTCTAATTCTCACCTTATAAGCATCTTGGTCGCAGCATTGCCATTCAACTGAGATTTTCCATTGGTTACCAAGTGGTACATGCAAAGAGAGTTCATTTTTTATGTGTACAACCGTGGCCTGCTATTTGAGCACAAGGTTGACCACACTTTGTAAGGTATCTAGCACCGCCATGTTGATGTGTTGGGTATCTTTTGTCGATCAAAGCCAGCATGCGACCTTGATGATAGCTCCATCAGCATCAAGAGACACTCTCAAAAAGAGCCAGCTCGCATCCACCATACATCTAGCTCTTTCATGCCTATGCACCACTCTTCCTGAGCAGGATCAATATCTTGTACCCGAGCATGAGTATCTTTTTATTATACTCCCAAGAGGAGCACCGCTCACTTTTTCATTCTAGTTTAATGTGATGGCGGTATATTCATCTAATGAAGTCTGTTGCTTCTCGGGCCTATCCACACGTGGAAAAGTGACCCACAAGTTTTCAACACATACTGAAAATACTTATCGTGTTATGGTCAAAGCATGATTCAGTACACTACTTTTTTGTCACCATAATAGAATACCATGCTTCACTCGACTTCTAGTCTGAGCATTCTGGCACCACTCTACAATCTCTCTGAATCCTTGCTAGTTAGTCTGTATATTTCTAGGTTGCTCTTCATGGATTCCGCAAATGCTACATCTTCATTCATGTATATATCATCGATATATGCTGACGTCACTTTCGTAATCATCTCATCTTGTGCTAATATGTCTTGAGCACAGACTGCAGTATGAATGCATCACATTCAGGCTGAATCCCAGAATGGACATATTTGTACCCTGTGTCTGCATTCTTGCAGTTTATCCACATAGACATCTGCCGAAACGTGAATGTATTAACATAGGACGAACCTAATGTATTAACATAGGACGAACCTAATGCCTGTTGGTTTGTAATATTCACGGTATTAGTCCATTCGGCAGTCCAAAGTCCTACGATGTATACGGCAGCAACCAACTACTATTCATTCAGGTCTGTAACTCACGCTTGTACTTTCTCTCAACTCATGTGACATTGTATATTCAGAGAGTTTATTCTCTTGCTTTGCCAGTGCATAACCTGCTGACCTCTTCCAAGGCGCAATCCATACTCCCTGCCGCTCATCAGCTGGGGGTACTTGCTTGATACTTTTGGCAGGTAGAATGTTTGATTTCACTAATAGCAATTAGCGACAACGTCCACGATGTCTCTATTTACTTTAATTCTTGCTCCCCAAAAGGGGCACTGTAGATTAGGACGGAAAATAAAAATTACTTTAGTCTAGAAGGATTTCTTCTTCGCTGAACGAGGACAGAAAATATGAAATGTAGTATCAGAACACTAACAGGTACTACATTTTGGGTGCTTCTTGAGTCCACCCCCTATATGTAAAAAAAAGTAACTCTCTTTTAAGAAGAGCTAATTAAAGGGGAGATAACCATTAACCATTGATTAAAATCTACAAAATTGTTAACAAAGCCCCATTCCTCGTGATTATTTCAGCGGCGAAAAGTATTTTCATTATTCTCCAGCAGCATTTTGTTTTTGTACTTTTGCAGTTTACGGACCGTTCTGAAATAATAATGCTATTATTTAGAAACCCATTCTTAACATTGGGTGGTAACTATTCTGTAGATGTTTATCAATGGTGATCTCCCCTTTAATTAGCTTTCCTTAAAAAGAGAGTTCCTATTTTACATATACGGGTTGAACAAAAAAGCACCATACTTTGCTCGTAGCCAAAAGGCCAAGGATTCGTCCATGCTTAGTATATTAGTCCGTGCACGCGGTCTAGTTTTTCCATAAACAATTAAAAGTGATTTTAATAACGAAAAATATTAAAATAAAACGCAATAAAAAGGATAGCCAACAAGAAGAGATAATTCGTAATCGATTTAAATAGAAACATTACAATAAAAAAGATCGCCAAGAACAAGGGGAGATAAATAGGTAACCCATTTCCGGTTCAAAAGTTCAGAAATACTGAACGCAAATTTTATTTCATTAATACATGTAAAAAGATTTTTTATTTGAAATTTGTAAATCATAAATTTGTTAGCGTATGTCTCTCTTTAAAGCAGCCACATTATTATGTGTAACAAGATTCGACTACGGGTAAGTATTAATTCCCTCAATTTCGTCGGGGTTTTTCGTCCCCATTTTATAAAGAAAGTGGCTTCATACACTAATGAGATGTACTCACGGGGAAATAGCACTTTGGAAGTTTATACTTTCTTGTTTAATCGAAAAACGATGCGCTATTTTAATGGTGTTTATGTTCAATTTATTTTAATTAATATTTCAATCGACTCCCAAACTTATTTGATTAATTTTAGTAAACCTTTAAAACTATGCCCAGTATAATTTCTATAGCCTTACATAAATATAATTATTATTGTTGGGAAAACGTTAATATGTTTTCTCATTAATATAATGTGTTTCATTGAAAAGATAAAATAAATTGTCAAACAAGATTTAACTCTTTTAAATGATATGTTGCAATTTTTATTGCTGCCTTGTACTTTTCTATGAAATCGAAACAAAATATATTCGAAAAAGTCGAAATTTTAATATTATCTTTAAGGCAAGAGGTTAAAATTATAACAGTATATATATATATTGAAGTGTTAAGCTTTGTTGAAAAAATATGGGAAATAAATATTTTATGTTAAGAATGCCTTTCTAAATAATAACGTTATTATTTCAGCCCCGTCCGTAAACTGCATAAGTACCAAAAAACATTCTCAGTATTTCTTTTTAGTAAATTATGCAATCTTAAATTTTGAATTATTTTTTAAAAAATGGAGCACAAAATATATTTCCCCTAATGTGAAAATCTGACAACTAATTAATTTTTCATAGAACTTTTAAACATGTGAGTTGGTGCGTGTATGAAAATTACTACGTTAAAAGTGCGTTGATTTGATGGTTCTGAAATGTAACTTATTTAAATTTTTATTAGCATTAATTTTGTGAGTTGAAAATCTTAAGAAATATCATAAGAAGTGTCGGTACAATTTTACTATCTCGCACAGATTGAAAAAATAGTTACGTCTCTATTTACTGCTAACTGGCCCAGAAATAGGGGATCAGTTTACGTTAAATTTATATAAGAAAGTGATTCCTCACTCTTAAATTTAAAATATTAAAAAAAAATTAATTCCTTTTGTGGGGGGATAATTTTCAAGCTGTTTACATGTAATCGCCAAAAAAGTAGAATCTCATTTGGGGGGGGGGGTCGGAGTAATACACAATGGGTGTGAGAAAAAAATTACTGAAGTTTTCTAATGTTTCGGTAAAAATCTTTAATTACTGCCACATGCACACACCATTTTCTTCATTTTTTTTACCGGATGTTTACTTTTTCATATAAAATAAAATGAAAATACAAATGAATACTTTTTTTCTTGTATTGCCATCCCAAACTCAGGGTTAGTCTTGGTGTTAAATTGGGTTAATTAAACGCATGTTCTTTTGAAGGAAATCCTAACTTTTTTTTAGTTTTATATCAGAAAATACTGGGATTCATTAACATCAACATAAACTTTAAATCTAGTGTGACAATATAAAAAAATACAAAATACTTGAAAATACTTTCTTTTTTTAGTTAAAACGCAATCTTTTAAATCATGAAAGGGGGTTTGAAACTACCAGGGAAGCGTTTACACTCTTGACTTCAATGGGACCCTTAAAGTTCAATTTCACTGAATTAAATGAAAATGATCAACTTGTTGCCTCAGTCAAAAATAATGCGGCTCACCTCTCAGGATATTTTCTCACAAATCTTCTTTCTCCTCTTCATTCTGCTCTTCACATCTGATCACAAAATGCGAATTATGTTCTTTCTTATATCGACTTACATCCGACTTTTTAAAACCAACTTGATTTGCATAACTATATCTCTGGACTCCCCATCCTGGATGTTAAAATCAACCCACTATGAGTTTTCTCTACTAATGCTGGTAGTTGTCATCAATGGTTCAGTGTTTGAATCCTCACTTGCAATCTATAATTTAAACATTGCTTTAATTTTCAAATTACATGCCAGGTAAAAACGGGCGTTTTTATGGCGGGTATGAGGCAAGTCAGAGTCACTTCTACCGCTTGATCTGAGTTCACGATCATCACGTCCGTCACCGTCATCAATCTTCATTTTTATATGCACACATGGAATGAAATGAAAGAAACAGTGCATACACACTCGTGATTATAAATTTATACCAATGTTTCTCCTTTTGAATGAATGCTCTAAAAATTTTGATGATGATATTAATCTTTATTCAAGTATCATTGTGTTAAGGTGAGTTCATAGTGAAACAAGGGTTGCACACTCCCTAACTGCACAGCTCTTGAACGGGCATTTCTTGAGTCGAGTGGTAAATATTCAGGAAAACTGGAAACAATGCCAGGATAAGGAGAGTATGACAGGAATTCTTTCGGAGTTTTCCTTCTTTAACAAAAAGTCTAGTCTACCATAATATTTGCCCCATAGCTGAAGGGAGGATATATGGGTTCATACCTTAGGGAAATTAATGTAGTAGCTCCAACTGACCTTGAACACAACATTCTGCAGCTGTAAACATTGCACCACACCACTTCCACACATATATATATTATATGTAAAGTATAGTAAGATTTTACCTGTATCATTAACAGGTATAGTTTTCTAATCAAAAGCTACATGGAAAAATCTGTTTCATCAGTTATTTAGGTATGTGTTATTTGGTATGTGTTTTTAAAAACAAATAATTTTGTTTTATTCAAATTCATAGATTTTTATATTTTATCCGATCAGCAGTTGTCTCTTTGCTAACGAAGTCAATTATTTATATCATGTGCATTTGTTCACTTCATATTAATCACCACACCTATTAGTGATTATGCAGTTAATAGAAAAATGACAAAGTTACGTTTTCTGATGATTACAAATGATACAAAATAAACAAAATGATTTTCTTAGAATTAAGCCAACAAAACGGCTCCAACATTTCTTTGTTTGAAATACACATTTCATAAACAGTATGCACTATTTTACACATGCTTAAGTTTTCAGTCTTGTTAAAACTGTGTTTGTTATTTACCTATGGCGAAACAAATTAAACTAAAATTTAAAATGGGCAAAAAATCATCATCATCATCATCATTATCATTAGTTTAATATCCGTTTTACATGCTAGCATGTGTTTGACGGCTTTTAGAAATTGATTTCCTTCCAAACTAACCTATGTCTTCCCAGGTCATTATTTAAAGTACATAACCTGGAATGTGACAGATTTTCTTTCAAAGTCATTTCCTTAGTTGAGGCAAGGTTTTTATAGGCTGGATGCCCTTTTTGATGCTAACCCAGTGTGGTGATGGAGACCAGTGCTTTTATCACGATACCATCTCGAGGTGAGTGCCTACCAAGGCTAAAGAGCACTTGACTAGCCTTAGAAATATTCTGTTGATTTATTTTCTCACTGTGTAATGGTATTTATTAATTGTGTATGTTGTGAATTAAGTGAAACTTAAATTATAATTATCAGAGAATGTATTAGCACATTTCCCAGCATAGTTTACTTTCATATCATCATGGGTAACCAGCAGAGTCAAGTGGAAGTGGAAAATTTGTGATGTAGCATTGTCTGAATACTTGATCTGTCAAACTGCAGAAGCCTTCAAAATTTATAGAAGATAAGGCTGAGTGTGCATTCCATGAGGTACGTTCCACCTACAAAAGACATTTATCAGAACAGGTTCAGGCCAATCTAAAACGGTTGTTTATGCAATGTACAATGAAATAAACGGCTCAATTACCAAGTGATCTGACCAGGGACGCAGCTGGCAGGATTATTACCAATGCTGATGATTATCTCTGCCAAGACAGTGCATATCATCCTCTCAAAACTTAAACCTGATAGAAGCCATGGTCATGACAACATCCATCCAATCATGCTCAGACTTCTTGCCCCTGGTGTGTTTTTTAATGAATCTTTTCAATCTCACTCTTGGGTAAGGTATGATGCTAAACGATTGGAGATTAGGGACTGTGTCCTATATTCAAGAAAGGCAACAAGGAGGAGCTTCTCAATTATCGATCTGTCAGTCTCACTTCCATTGCAGGTCATGAAAACCATTCTCAAGCAGACGATCATGGACCACCTTTTAATGCTATTTCCACATCACAACATGTACAATAGAAGATCCTATTTAACTAATCTGCTGCTCATGGAGGAGTGAGTTACCGGTATTATAGACGAGGGAAACACCATAGGCATATTCTTTTTAGATTTTTTTCCAAAGCGTTTGACTGTTAAACATCATATACTTGTTTCAAAGGCTCTGTTTTTACAAGGTTGTGTCGTTTCTTAATCATCGCACCCTTTGTGTCCAAGTAAATGGTTGTTTTTTCACAGAGGCAAGTATGTGCAATGGAGTGCCTTCAGGATTTGTCCTCAGTCTGTTTCTGTTTCTCTTCTATCTTAATGAGGAATGATTGAAATTTGCGGACAATGTGAAACTGGTATCTTCTAGATGTAACTATAATAAACTAAGCTAAACAAGATCTTTCCTGGTCTTAAAGCTGAGATTTACCGTCGAACTCTGCAGTTATCTTATCAACTTTCCACCTGCTGTCCCCCTGATAATGGTTTTTCCACCTCAATCAATATCGTCGCTAATGCAAAGGATGTTGGTATGGTTGTTGACAACTCCTTAAAACCAATGCTTATTGTATTGAGATAGCGAACAAAGCAAAGTGGGTTCTCTACCTGATCCAGACATCTTTTCCTCTCGTCGGTTCTCATTTCACATTTATTCACTTGTGTGCTCACACGACCCTTTGTCTTATCTGAGCTCCAGAATCAACCTATGGTGATCCTCTCCCATGTATCTGTGTCGAGGCTTCAACAGGTTGTCAAGGGTAGGACAACGTCTTGCCCAAGCAGCAAATAATATGGTACACACTTCAAGGTCTCATTCATTGTGAACCTCACTACTGCCAGTGCCTGGGTAAAAATATTCCAATTCTGTAGGAAGTTTAGCTAACACATCAGTTAAAGTTCAGTGAAAGCGCTCCACCTTTGCATACCTTTGTGGATGATAAATGGAAGTGGTCACTTTCTGCATGTTTAACTCTTCCATTGTTTATCTCATCATGTGATTTACATTCTCTGGTCCATTGCTAGTGACCAGCTGTTTAAGAATCAGGTCTGACATGGTGCCTTCTCATCTGAAACTACAAAGACTTCCAGACAATTTTTTTAGCCAGTCCAAGAAACTCAGGATATACTGGTTTCCCTGAGTGGTCGATACATAAGGTCCTGAAATATGCATACTCATTTTCTGCAATGGATACTCGGGGACATGTGCTTCTATCAACAGAGCTGTTCTTCATGTTTTGCTCTGCACCTGACATTATACATTCTGTCACATAAATTACAACCTTGCTATACAACCTGTGCCAATAGTAATTTCTTTCAATGAGCTTTTGTCCTATCGATCCCAATATGACTGATTTTTCCTTGACACTGCTCTAGAACTTTTGGTCTTAACTCTTGGAGTACAAACAATCTGAGGCTTCCTCTCTCAGCTTTCCTGATGAGAGATCACAGTACTCCCTATTTATCACAAACTGAGAGATTCTGCCTGCATCTATTTTAGCTTGGAGAGCAGCAATCTCACTATCACCCTAAGTCTTCCCTATTATATCTTTTCAATGAGTCTCACTCATCTTCAACCTCTTATTCTCCCACTCAAGATGCTGTCTCAACTGATGCGAATTGATGACGCCTATCTGAAAGACCCTATCTTTAACTCCCGATTTCCACTTTACCGACTACAACTGTTTCAGAATTCGGGGTAACAAATCTGAACAGGTATCGTCCTTACCAGTCAGATATTCAATCTTGCAGTGATACCCACTCAGTTTTAGGCCGATTGAGCTCTGCCTCTAACAAATGATTTAAAGATTTGTGATTGATCTTGATCGTAAAGACCCCCTATTCACGTAGTCGTTTTACTTTTTCACTGCATATTATTCTTTCTCAGAGCTGATGCCACAGAAAATACATGGGAACCTACTCCAGTTTTCCTGATCTATCCTTTCCAGGATATGGTTGCATCAACACCACACCTATACACTGGTCACTAGCGTATGTGTAGAGGACAATGGGTTTGCTTAGATCAAGATATGTCAACTAGGGCACTGTTGTCAGTTTCTCCTTGAGGACCCTGAATACCATTTGACATTCCTCTGTCCACTTAAACCTGACAAGTTTCTCGACTAAAGGCTGGCATGAATTACCTGTAGTAGCTGATTGCACCTATAAATCCTCGGATCTGTCTAATCATTGTCGGTTCTAGCATCGCTCACGTCACCTGCACTTTCTCCATGATGTGGACATATTTCATCCATATCCATTACAAAGCCCAAATACCTAATTTCTTCTTTGAAAAATTGTCATTTTGATAGGTTCAATTTCAGTCCATGCTCTCTCAGCTGCACAAATATTTTCTCTAGATGTTCAAACCGCTCCTGGGCAGTATACCAAACAGTAATTCAACAATACTTTTCACTTCGTTTAAATGTGATGAACAATAATTCTAAACACATACACTTGTGACCTTGAAAGACGCTTTTTTTTTCAATACCTGAGATATCAAAACAGTCATCTACTTGGTGTTTTCGATTTTTTTCTTGATTTTCTCAGGTTCGACTTTCTTACAATTTTCAGGCTTTTCAGACATTATTAGCCTCGTTTAAAACATTTTTCCTCTTATTGAAAGTTTATTTTCTTAAGAAAAATATCTCTTATTTTTTTTTTAAATTGTTGTTCTAGTTTTTTTTTTTTTAATTAATTACAGTTACCTCCTCAGTATTAAAAAATAAATTATTTTCAAAATGTTTTTTGCATTTCTCTCTGGTTCTATTATTTTATTCTACTGCCATATCAACTTAAGGTTAGCATACACACTTTTGTTAGGCGGCTTTTGTCAAAACAATTTGGTATTTTCTTTTGTTTAACCGGCTTTTTCTCCAGTTATTTGGGGCCCCCGATCCTTTACAACCGAATACCATCAACATAAACCCGTTGGAACACTTTTCTGTCCCTTCGGGTTGATATACCATCCTCACAATTGTGTTTGTAGCCGATGTAGTGGGGACAACGAGCTGCCATGTTCCTTCGTCTCTGTTAGCTGAACAATTCATCAGAGTTATTTTCTTAGTATTTTTCTACTTCCTAAGCAGTAAAGAATATTGCATTAAGTCACCCTTAGAAAACAGCTATGTTTCTATCGCCAGCAAAAAACAATAAAAAAGACTACATAGCATTATGGCGATAAAAGATCGTACATATTTCGGCAAGGTTTTTGTGGGCTTGTGGTAAAAAGGCAGACTGCAAATACTAATATTGTAGGTTCGATCCTTGCCCAGCTAAGCCATGCTAATGACGGCTGATAACAAGAAACACATGTCTATGGAGTCCTTACATATGTACATAAAATTAATTAATAAATATATATATATATATATATATATATATATATATATATATATATATAAAATAAAAAAATAATTGTCCGTCGTATTAAAAAGGGTGACTTAATGCAATATTCTTTACCGCGTAGAGAGTGGAACCATACAGGGTGTTTCAAAAGTCTTGGGAACATAATGATTTTTAATAACTCAAAAACTATTAGGAGTTGAAAAATGAAATTGGTACCGTTGGAAAGGTTAAAGTTTCAAGTTTTGTGGGGAATCTTCAAAGTTGCTCAATATGAGCACCATTCGTCACACGGCAGACATCTAGTCGATAGTCCATTTCCTGCCAAACGCGTTCCAGCATCTTGACGTCAATGGTTCCCACAACTGCCGTTACTCGAGCCTTTAGTTCGTCAATATCTCTTGGAAGGGGCGGCACATAGACTTGTTGCTTGACAAAGCCCCAAAGGAAAAAGTCACACGGGGTAAGATCTGGAGACCTAGGAGGCCAGGGCATGAGAACGTCATCACCTCGCCCAGATCTCCCAATCCATCTACCAGGCAGCCTTGTGTTAAGAAACTGCCTTACTCTAAGACTCCAGTGTGGTGGTGCACCATCTTGTTGAAAAATGAAGTCATCAGATTCTGCTTGTTCCAACTGAGCCATTAACCAGTCTTCCAGCATGTTGAGATAGGATTCACCAGTGATAGTTGCCTCTTCAAAGAAGAACGGTCCATAGACACCTTTCTTGGAAATTGCACAAAACACGTTCACTTTTGGTGAATCTCGCTCGTGCTCAAGAAGTTCATGAGGATTCTCAGTACCCCATATGCGAGTGTTATGCTTGTTAACTTTGTCATTCAGATGGAAGGTCGCCTCATCGCTAAAAACAAGCCGGTCATCAAAGCCGTTATCTTCCAACTTCTCTTGCATTGCAATGCAAAAGTCATGGCGAAGTGGCTTATCAGTGTCCTTCAACTTTTGGACCAACTTGAGCTTGTAAGGTACCATTTGCAGTCGTTTCCTTAAGACACGCCAGACAGCTGCTGGTCAAGCTGAAGTTCCCTGCTGGCTCTTCTCACTGATTTACGGTGGCTCTGCTGAAAGGCTGTCCGAACTTGCTCAACTGCATCTTCTGAAGTTGAAGGGCGACCTGTTCGCTTACTTGGGCACAAACACCCATCTTTCACAAATTTAGCATGCCATCTGACAATGGATTTCCTTTCAGGGGCTTCTTTTTTAAATTTCCTGCGAAATGCACGCTGAACACATGTCCACGATTCAGTCTTTGCAAATTGGAGGACGCAAAATGCCTTGTCTTGTTTAGAGAACGCCATTACTGCACCTGGAAAGATAACACGAAAATCATTAGTATGACCAAAAACCTGATTAAGCAAGCTTTAAAATGGCACCAGTTTCATTTTTCTACCTGGAAGAGTTCATGAGATATACGCATTTGTAATGTTCCCAAGACTTTTGTAACACCCGGTACTAAGAAAACGTCTATGTTTGTGTCGCCAGCAACAAGAATAACAAAAACTATGTAACATTATGTCGATAAAAAAATCGTACAAAGTGTTAGTGAATTTGTGGTAAAACGCCAAACTGCAAACAGTGAAATCATAGGTTTGATCCTTGATAAGGTTAGCCATGCTGATGACGGCTGATAGCCAGAAACACATGTCCATTAATTCCTTTTCTATGCACATAAAAATTAATAAATATATATATTGTTGATTCATAAATAATGATTTAAATAAAATTAATATATCTTTTTTACTCTCTTTCTCTCTGTACCTCTATCTTATTTTCTCTTTCTTCCTCTATCTCTTTCTTTTCTCTATCTCCTCTCTCTCTCTCTTCTTCTCTATCTCCTTCTCTTTCTTCTTCTTCTCTATCTCCTTCTCTCTATCTTCTCTATCTCCTTCTCTCTATTTTCTTCTTCTCTCTGTGCTCTATCTTCTCCTTCTCTCTGCTCTACCTCGTTCTCTCTATTCTTCATGTTCTCGTTCTCTCTCTTCCTTTCTATCACGTTCTCTCTCTTCCTCTCTATCTCGTTCCCTCTCTTCCTCTTTATCTCGTTCTCTCTCTTCCTCTCTATCTCGTTCTCTCTCTTCCTCTCTATCTCGTTCTCTCTATTCCTCTCTATCTCGTTCTCTCTGTCCCTTTCTATCTCGTTCTCTCTCTTCCTCTCTATCTCGTTCTCTCTCTTCCTCTCTATCTCGTTCTCTCTCTTCCTCTCTATCTCGTTCTCTCTCTTCCTCTCTATCTCGTTCTCTCTCTTCCTTTCTATCTCGTTCTCTCTCTTCCTCTCTATCTCGTTCTCTCTCTTCCTCTTTATCTCGTTCTCTCTCTTCCTCTCTATCTCGTTCTCTCTCTTCCTCTCTATCTCGTTCTCTCTCTTCCTCTCTATCTCGTTCTCTCTATTCCTCTCTATCTCGTTCTCTCTATTCCTTTCTATCTCGTTCTCTCTGTCCCTCTATATCTCGTTCTCTCTGTCCCTCTATATCTCGTTCTCTCTCTTCCTCTCTATCTCGTTCTCTCTGTCCCTCTCTATCTCGTTCTCTTTCTTCCTCTCTATCTCGTTCTCTCTCTTCCTCTCTATCTCGTTCTCTCTCTTCCTCTCTATCTCGTTCTCTCTCTTCCTCTCTATCTCGTTCTCTCTCTTCCTCTCTATCTCGTTCTCTCTGTCTCTCTCTATCTCATTCTCTCTGTCCCTCTCTATCTCGTTCTCTCTCTTCCTCTCTATCTCGTTCTCTCTCTTCCTCTCTATCTCGTTCTCTCTGTCTCTCTCTATCTCATTCTCTCTGTCCCTCTCTATCTCGTTCTCTCTCTTCCTCTCTATCTCGTTCTCTCTGTCCCTCTATATCTCGTTCTCTCTCTTCCTCTCTATACCGTTCTCTCTCTTCCTCTCTATCTCGTTTCCCCTCATTCTCTCTCCTTATATCTCTTGTTCTCTCTTTCTCACTATGTCTCTCTCATTATCTATCTGTCTCTCTTTCTCTCTCTCTTGTTCCTAAACACACCTCCATCTTTCATTGATGAGCAAATTTGAAAAATAAAAAAATCAGGTCAATTTAAAAACGACAAATTAAAAAGGAAAAATCTCTCACTCTTTTATCCGTTTTCCTCTTTTGCCAAGTCGGTAAGCAAATAAGATCTAAATAAAATATTTTCTGAATACTCTGAAACGCTTAGTAAAAATGAACGAGAGTCACTTCTTATTTCTAACGCACCAACTGCATGACCCTAGTCTCGAGTGACTTTCAGCTTATGAATATTAAAATGTAAAGTTACTACGTATACACACACTTAATGTGAACACATGTGCATACATGCTCTTATTAACGTTTCCTGTCTTATTCTTTTGTGGTTAGCAAAGTTGCCCCAGCCAGGAATGGATCCAGAAAGTGTGGTTTGAGTTGTCCCCCTTTGCAAATTGGCTGTTTGGAGAATTTGAAAGCTAGATGGCTCTATTTGACAGTCAATTTGCATAGGTGGGGCAATAAGCAGTATATAAACTGTACTCTTTTCATTGAGCAGCTAGAGAGCGGTAGGGAGAGCAGAGTGAGGCTGAAAGAGGAGACTGAAGTACAAAGAATTGTTCTTGAACTATTGCTTACCGATTGGACGTTTCAATTGAGACCTCATGATAATGTACTCTCTTTAATCAAAATGAAATATACTTATCTAAGTACTCTGAATAATTTAGTTTCAGAATATATATATATATATATGAGACCTATCACAAAACCCCTAGCAATTCGTGAACAAACAGGAGATACAACCGAGTCATATAGAAGATATATTCATATATGCATATAAAACAAAGGGAAAAGGAGTAATAGAAATGTATTTTGAAATGTTCAGTAATTAATGATTGGTTGATTATTTATTAAAAGTGAAAATAAAATTGGTAAAGTAGAAAAAACTTTTGTGTATGTGAAAATAAAGATGTCTGGAAAATATGTTTCCTTATAAATCAAAATAATTCTTAATTTTGCAATTTTAATTTAAATCTTGTAAACATTTGGAAACTGTATATTATAATGTATGTTTATTGTTTTGGTTTTACAGATAATTCGGTTAAGAAAATGCATCTTTAAACTTTGAAATGGATGGTAAGAAAACAACAGGAAAATGCAAATCATTGAAGACTGTAATATTTGGAAAGAGGTGGATGACAAAAGTTAATAATTACATTTTTACATGATAATTGAAGATATTGATCGAAAGAAATACTGATTTGCACACTTGTGGATTTTCCCAGATTTTATAACTTGTTAATATTAATACATTAACATAGAAACAAAATAAAATTCTGATGAAATGCCTATCTATGGATTTATAACATAGTCATATTGCACCCATGCCAAATAACATATCTATCTTTTGACTGTGGAATCTCTTGAACCTGAAGCAATACTTATGGTCTGAAATATATAAATTAACACATAATGTAAAAAAATCAGATATGACTGAACTTATTTAATCTATTTTTGTATTCCACAGTAATGAGTTTGCTGGGAAATCAAAGATACAATTTGGAGAAAAGTCGTATTCTTGTATAGATGACTTTTTCTGAGATAATTTATATTTGCTGCTGATATATGAAATCTCTTGTGTTTGATTTTACAAAGGAGAGAACCTGCATTCGACAAAAATGTCGAAGTTGCAGCATGATATGGGAGTACATACTGAAGAGAATGAATTTTCTGGTGAGAAATGTTGTAACTCATATTTACAAAAAAGTAATTTAACTCAACATATCCAAACACACGTAGAAGAGAAACCATATTCTTGTGAAATATGTGGTATGTCTTTTTCAGTGAAAGGTACTTTAAAAGAACATATCCGTATACACACGGGTGAGAAGCCATATTCTTGTAATGTGTGTGGGACTTCCTTTACACAAAAGTCTCCTTTGAAAAATCATATGAGAATACACACTGGAGAGAAGCCATATACTTGTGAAATATGTGATAAATCATTTTCAGAGAAAAGTAATTTAAACAAACATTTCAGAACTCATACTGGAGAAAAGCCATATTCTTGTAAAATATGTGATACTTCTTTTAGAGTGAAGTCACATTTGACCAGCCACATAAGAAAACACACAGGAGAGAAGCCATATTCATGTGAAGTGTGTGGTAAATCATTTTCAGAAAGATGGATTTTAAATCAGCATAATCTAACACACACTGGAGAGAAACCACATTCTTGTGACATATGTGGGATGTCATTTTCAGTGAAAGGTGGCTTAAATCAACATATCAGAACACACACTGGTGAGAAGCCATATTCTTGTGAAGTTTGTGGAACTTCCTTTACACAAAAGTCATCCGTAAAAAATCATATGAGAATACACACTGGAAACAAGCCATATACTTGTGAAATATGTAGTAAATCATTTTCAGAGAAAAGTAATTTAAACAAACATATCCGAACTCATACTGGAGAGAAGCAAAACAAAATCCCAAAGCCAAACAAAAGCCTACGGAAACTCTCACACCACAAAACTCTGCACTAAATACTCCACCTGCATTATCCCCAGCACTCAGCCCACCTCCACCACCACCATCTCCACCCTTTGAGCCAGATGAGGAACAATTGGCAGTTGAGGAGAACCTCAGTAACACCATTGTGGAGGTCAAGTCCATGGGACTAGAGAACCGACCACAACTGTCAAAAATAAAACCCTACAGAACCACCAAAGCTCTCATCACTAAAGTCAACACTGCACTGCAGAGACTGGTACCAGATGCAGTGTCGCTCACGGAACTCAACCAGATCACATATGCAGCTGGGCTTTATATCGATAGGATAACATTCCCTCAAAAGAACGTTAAAAAGCGATTTAATCCCAGAGCTTCCAAAACTACACCTGCATGGAAGCTCAAGCTGCAAAAAGAATTAAACCTCCATCGGAAAGAAATGAGCCAAATAAAACAGTTCCTCGCAGCTCCCACAACAGAAGGGAGACTGAAAAACACCATCAGCAGACTCCATGCAAAGTACCACACCACCAGCAGTGAGGAACTAAACAACGTTGTCAGGGAGCTGGAAGGCAAGATACCAGCACTTGCTAAAAGAATAAAAACCGAGGAAAATAAGAAGAAGGCCCAGTCCCAGAACAAACAGTTTGAAGCAAACCCTAGAGTGTTCTATAGAACTCTAATAAGGGATACCATTACTGTAGAAAAACCACCTAAAGAACAAGACCTGGAGAACTACTGGCGACCCCTGTTTGAGTGTGAGGGAGTATACAACCAAGAGGCCCAGTGGATTGGAGACATACAGAGGATAAATGAGACCAAGCCCACAATGCCGGAGCCAGTAATTACAACAGAAGCGACTAAAAAAAAAACTAGCTCTGTTTGCTAACCACAAGAAACCTGGCATTGACAATGTCTCCAATTTTTGGTTAAAGCAGTTGACTGCACTCCATGGCCACTACAGTAAATGCTTCAACAGACTACTGAGGGGTGAAGAGGCAACACCACCATGGCTCACTAAGGGAGACACAAGCCTCATACCCAAAACAAAAGAGACACAATACCCAAATAAGTACAGACCCATATGCTGTCTCAGTACCACCTACAAGCTCTTTACTGGCCTGGTAGCCGATAGCATCTACGACCATCTCTCCTCTGGGAACTACCTAGAAGATCAACAAGCTGGCTGTAGGAGACGATGCTTTGGTACCAAGGACCAGTTATTGATTGACAAAACAATTTTAGAGGATTGTAGGAAGCGGCATAGAAACCTGAGCATGGCATGGATTGATTACCAGAAAGCCTATGACAGCGTGCCCCACTCATGGCTACTACAGTGCCTTGACCTGTATAATATCAGTCCAATAATTAAAAAAACAATGACAGCCCACATAAAAATGTGGCAAACCAACATCTCACTAAGCCACAGCCATGGAAAGATTACCATCCCTAACATTAATATCAGAAGGGGAATCTTCCAAGGTGACAGCCTATCCCCGTTGCTCTTCTGCATGGCAATAGACCCACTTAGTAAGCTTCTCAACAACAGGGGAGAGGCCTACAACCTGGGCCAGGGACGCCAGAGAGATCCATCCAAGAAAATCAACCACCTCCTCTTCATGGATGACCTTAAGCTGTATGCAAGCTCTGACACTGAATTGCAGCAGCTCCTGCAGGTTGTGCACACCTTTTCCAAAGACATTGGAATGAAATTTGGCTTGGATAAATGCGCCAAGTGCTCCCTCAGGGCTGGGAAAAAGATTCAGACAGACAATCTACAGCTAGATGAGGAAAATGAGATACGAGATCTCGAAGAGCAGGAGTCCTATAAATACCTTGGCATTGAGGAAAATGACACCATCCAACATGCCAGGATGAGAGAGAAAGTTGGCAGAGAGTATGTACGCCGTGTCAGAAAGATCTGCAAAACACAGCTTACAAACAAAAATAAAATAACTGCCATTAACCAACTTGCAATGCCAGTAATTACGTACAGCTTTGGCATCATTGATTGGCCTCAACAAACCATCAACAGGCTAGATGTAAAGACTCGAAAAATGTTAACCCTCCATAGGGTCATCTATAGAAATCAGTGTCTGCCAAGACTGTACTTGCCCAGAAGAGAGGGAGGATTGGGTCTATCAGAGATAAACCACCAGCACAGAGCCACTATTGTCAGCATTGGCCAGTACCTAAGAAGCTCCTTAAACCCCAGCCTAGCAATGGTACGTGAACACCAAGATTCAAGAGCCAGCAAAACAAATTCCATCACAAAGTTGGCCAAGCATTTTGGACAAGGCTGTCATATAGATGAGGCAGAAACACCAAACAATCCTGCCACAGAGATAGCCCAAAAGAGCCGCAAGAGATACACCCAGACTTTTAAGAACAGGTGCATTGATGAGTGGTCAGGACAGAAACGTGCTACATACTTCCTCGATGAACTATCCAAGGACTATATTGATAAGGAAGGGTCCTTGGACTGGCTAAGAAGGGGAGCCCTCCACTACGACCAGGAGAGGCTTATAATGGCCGCACAAGACCAGGGCCTGATGACAAATGCGTTTAAAAAGATGGCTGGTCTCAGTCAGGACAACAAGTGCAGGTTTTGCCACACTGAAGTGGAGAGTGTGAGCCACCTGATATCGAGTTGCAAAATCATGTTGGCAGATGGCTCCTATACAACACGACATAATGGAGTGTGCAGGTACCTCCACTGGACCATCTGTAAGAAACTGAATATCAGATGTAGCAGCAGGCACTGGGAACATCTACCTGAGAGAACTGTGGGGAATGAGACATACACCATCCATTATGACCATGAAATCCCCACAGCTACCTATCTGGAAAACGCAGCTGTCAAACCTGACATTGTAATATGGAACAAGAGAGAGAGAGTGGCAACTTTGGTTGAGGTCAGTGTCCCTAATGATGGGGGTCTAAATAGAGCTGAAAGGGAGAAAATAACAAAATATCAGGGTCTAATGTATGATATGAAAAGAAACTGGAACCTCAAAGAGATCTCTATCATTCCAGTTATCATAGGAGCCACTGGACTCATGAAGAAGAACTTGAAAAAGTATTTAGCAAGTATACCTGGTGAACCAAGTGCAAGAGAAATCCAGACAACTGCACTCAAGGGAACGGCCAGAATCCTGAAAAGAGCTCTCGGTTGGAGTCTGTAAATAGCGGGTGATCGTATGGCATTTGGAAGAATGCCCCGTCCCCAGCAAATGAATGAAAAGAAAAATAAAAAAAAAAAGAGAGAAGCCATATTCTTGTGAAATATGTGGGGTGTCTTTTTCAGTTAAAGGGACTATAAATCAGCATATGCGAACACACACTGGAGAAAAGCCATATTCTTGTGAAGTGTGTGATAGATCATTTTCAGAAAGATGGATTTTAAACCAGCATATCCGAACACACACCGGGGAGAAACCATTTTCTTGTGAAGTATGTGGAATGTCCTTTTCACAGAAAGGTACTTTACATCAACATATCCGAACACATACTGGAGAGAAGCCATATTCTTGTAAAGTGTGTGGGACTTCCTTTTCACACAAGTCTCTCTATAAAAATCATATGAGATTACACACTGGATAAACTAATTGAACTAACATAAAAAGGAAGTCATATTCTTGTGAAATAAGTGGTAAATCATTTTTGATAAAATCTAAATTGGTCGATCACATACAAATATACACTAGGTGCAAGAGATCCAAACAGTTGCACTTAAAGTTAAAATCTTAAAAAGATCTTTCGGTTGGAGTTTTTGAAATAGCAGGTAAATGTCTTAAGGTAGGATGCCTAATCCAAAGCAAAAACAAAAAGATTTAAAAAATCCAAAGAAAAAGAGAGGAGAGAGTTTGTATGGATACTAGTTACTATTTTTGAGTGTCTCCGATCTCTGTATAGTGGTTTGTCGGATAAACCTGACGTGAGGATACTTCATGCTACAAGTTAATACTGACCAAATATGAAAAATAACAGTATTGAAAGTATAAATAAGATTCCTTCAGAATGCCTACACACTCGCTCATATGATGAATGGTGCACCTTTCAATGACAAGTAACAACACCTAGCTTAACAAAAAAATAAACCATAACATAGTTAATTAGTCACTTAGGCAGAGAAACAATATCATTCTTCACTGCTTTATTTTCTCAATGTTTGTGAGAAAGAGAACAACCTTAAATATACACTCGGCTAGCTGTATATCATAAGGAAATCAAGTGTTAGCAGCGGAAAAGAGACACTTGATCTCTGAGACCTACCTGAACTTTAATGAAAAGAAACAAATCCCATGTTCCTATTAGGTATGTGACATAATTTACATAAGAATCTACTTAGATAGTAAAACACCGACATAAATTATTTCTTTTGCAATTTGTGGTTCGTCCTTTTTATTGAATGCATTTGTACACTCTGAAGAGAAGCTGTATTCAAGTGAATTAAGACAATTTTGAAGTTGACGTTATACTACGGACAGCTCCCACACAGGAAAGGTAAAGTTAGGAAATAGATGGACAATAAAAAAAATAACGGGGAAGTAGATAACAATAGGGGAGTGACAGATCAATTGTGTTGTACAGACAAGTGACGTCATGACAATTAATTGTTAGATATTGTTTTTCATATCTAGATTAATAAAATAAGTACATTCCTTAGAAATTCAGTGCATTCAAATTCAAGCAAGAAAGAATGTCGCTTCTTGTAAAGCTATTTACAAAAATATCCTCATTAGAATTTACTAAAAATAAATGATTAGATTCATTCAGTTTGAATGAAGTCATTGAAACGTGAAGAATGGACAAAATAATTAGCCTTATAATAAAGATGGCATATGTGTCTTGAAATTGAGGATTTAGAAAATCAGAGTAAATTTCAATTCTTTTGAAGGAATAGGACTAACCTTCATGAGAAAATTACTTCTTGAAATTGAGTATTCAAATATTTAACAAGTAATATTAAAAGCAAATATAAATTCCTAAGTGTTATCTCTTCGCAGTGTAGGCTGGTCAGTTTGCATGTTTACTTCTAAGAGGAATTATCACAATTTCAGGATGTCTTGACAAAGAGAGAGTGAAGACACTGGTTTTAGTCAAAAAGTTAGCTTGTTTCGTTTAATAGATGCTTTCTTTATCACCAAAAATTTAATTACAGTCATTTCTTTACTTTTGTAATGCTTTTTAACCAGAGAGCTTCCTTGGTTACTTAATAAATTAGAATGCTAGCTAATTGTGCAAATCCATATGAATAAGACTTAAACACATTTTAAATTACATTTTTAACATTATTACCATAAAAAAATGTTTTCAACTTTAGTCAAAAGCTTAGTCGATTATCCAAGCAGTTAATCAGAATTTGATTCTAACTTTAAATTTATTCAAGACTGTTAAATTCTGGGCTTCCTCATAGGGCTAGAGGGGAAAGGTTCCCGGGTCAGAATATGGCACAGCAGTGGCTAAATAAAGCTGACATACGTCTTAAGAGGCTGTGCCTTATCCGAGAGTGTAAAGTGAGAGTTCATAAAAGTATCCTTAACAAAAATAATCGAAGCCTCATATTCAATCATGAAAAATCTACAAAAATACTTAATAGACAGAATAATTATGGTAATAATTCAGGTAATCAATATAGCAAACTAAAGTAACTGTCGAAACATTGCTAACTATCCATTCAAAAGTAAGTGTATGATATCTAAGGTAGTATACAAATGCGATATTGAAGCTAACAAATCATCGGTGTACATAGGAGCCACAGTTGGACAAGTAAAATTTAATAGAACAATCACATATACATTAAGATAGCGACTAGAGGATACATCAACTTCTTTAACTAAATATATTAAAACTCTGAAGAAAAGAGACTTCAAGTAATTCTGATCTTGTCCAAAAAAATGGAAAACCGCATTCGTTTGTCTTGCTGAATCTGTTTCGATTCTTTCTTAGGAAAGAAGTTTAATTAACAAGACGTCTTAAATCTTAGATAAAATTGTGATACCATTCGTAGCTTAGAAGTCACTCAGTTTTGTATTCTGGGTCACTCGGTACTAAATAAAGTCCGATGATTCACAACCCTTTTACAATCTAATTATAATTGGTACAAAAAAATTCACTATACCTGACTTGTCCACCAAGTGTCACTTATGAATCTCCATAAGTCTGTTGGTAGTACAATCAGCTTGCAAGAAAAAACAAACAGAAACCAAAAAATAATCAAATAGGCACACCCATTCTTCATTACACAACACTTGGCCTATTCTTTTGCATTGTTGCACTCTTTCACCTGTCAACCGCCAGTACAGAATGAACGGGGGGTGATTGACAGCCTCTCTCATTTTCAGTTACTTTTCATAGACTTCCCCTAACTCTGTCTGGTGACGATATTCTGGCCATATCTCTTTTAGTTATGTCTGATCTAGGATCACATGAAAAGAGTGCCTTTGCATTTCTTTGTGCCACATTCCCCACTCTCTCCTATTGTTATTTGCCTCAATAAGCAATTGCAACTTTTTAGGAGCTGGCACAAGCATATAGAATTAGATAGTTTTTCTTTGCCTTTCCTCTGAAGTGGAAGAAAATTGTCATATATTTTTGTTATTAGGGCCAGTGACATTCCCATCTGCTCTCTCTCTCTCTCACAAATTCATTGGTTCAATTGAAGGGTCTTTCTGTCTTTCTTTTCAAAAACCCTTTTTTGAGGAAACTTTATGTCCAATCAAATGCAGACTTACCTCCAACACAATTACCTTAATATTTCTTTGTGCACGTAAGTCAGAATCTTCTACTTCTGTCTATGACTGTGTTATGAGTGTGCACATACTCGTATGTAAGCATATAAGTAACTGCTGTTATTGCTGCTGTTATTAATGTCTTTATTTTTCAGTGTCAAAATGTGTAACTTTTTTAATTCCAAAATAAATGTTGATCTGTTCACGCGTACTTTCATATTTTCCTTCATTTGATTTTATTTCGTATTTCATTTTACTTCTACACCCAACAATGAATGATTCAAAAAACCATAGTGGATATTCATTAAACTCAACAGCTTATGCGCCCAGCAGGTATCAACTTTATTTCAATGGAGAACAGTGAAATAGGAAGGATAAAATTTGTATATCTTTGATTGCAAGAACTGTCATATATTATTGAATCAAATATAGACGTAGAGGACGAAACATACCATGAAAGAAATGTCGAAATTTGTGCAATACTGGTAAGTTCTTGAATGATAAAATCTTCTCGTTAATAGTGAGGGACGCAAAGAATGACAAAAACCTTGTGATGAAAATATTGAAAATAGCAAACACATAATCATTGTGCTATACCCAGAACAAACGACATCAGATGGATCCGTCACTGATTAGATTATCAGACCTGAAAATGCAGCCGCATCATTGAAAATAGTGGAAGACATAATAGACAGTTTACTGAAAGGATTATCTGAGGATTTAACATGATGGAACATTTTTATCACAGTGCCATATATCTCTACAAAGCCACCATTCGCCATGATGGAGCATTGTTATCACATCTGGCATAGAAAGATTCAATTCCCGAGTAGATTTCGTCAAGGTAAGACGTCCTATACTGTTCTTGTTTTTTGCTAGAAGAGGCTTAGTGAGATGGAACTACAAGATACAACATTCTGTTTTCGACAAAATCCAGCCTACATATCACCCCTTTTAGTGGGGGTTCTTCTACCGTGCTAGAAACTTCTCAGACCTGACGGTGCCATATATCTCTACAAAGCCACCATTCGCCATGATGGAGCATTGTTATCACATCTGGGGTTGTGCACCATCCACCAGTCCCTCCCTGTCAGACAAGGTCCAAAAAGAGTATCTAATCTAATTGATTCCTCACTATCCACCAAGCTTCAACTTCCTATCCCATTGCTGCAATGTTGCATCCTTGTACTTGTTTTACAAGTACTTCAATAGAATGTGCCCCAATGAACTTGCTGCTCTGGTGCGCGTTCGACATAAATACACTCGACGAACTCGACAATCAGCTAAACCATATCAATACACTGCGGAGGTCCCTAGATGCTGGAGAGCCTTCTACTCCAATATCTTCTTTCCTCGAGCTGCTACCCTTTGGAACTCCCTCCCTACTCCTTGTTTCCCCAAATGTACTGACATGCATAAATTTAAAACTAAGGTAAATAAGTATCTAGCTGCACAGTTTCCAATTTAGGATGACCCCCAAAACTTTCATCCTAATTTTCAGTAGCCCCTTATGTCTACAGTTGCACCTTAACCCTAACCCTTTGAATAAAGTTTATTGGTATATTAGTGGAGATTGTGTTTTCTATGGAAGATGGTGACACTTTTCTTATTTAATACTCAATTCCAGTCAAAGGCATCCAGACATGGCTAATGCTACCAAGTTGCTTTCTTCATCCTGACATTTTTCCAGACCAATTAACATTAATTCACTAATGAGTACTAGTTTGCTGCTTATCGAGTAGGTCAGGGGTAAAAGTGCAGTAAGGGCAGCAGAGCACATTCAGTGGAAGTACTTGTAAAACAAGAAAAGAGATGCAACACTGCAGCGATGCAGCAAGGGCTAGAATTCATTAAGTTATAAATTATTTTTTGCACCCTGTCTCATAGGTAGGGGCTAGTTGTTCGTGTACCATCCCAGCTGTGACAACAATAATCCATGCATGGGACAATGGTTTCTTTTTATAGAGATATCGGATCGTAGATGTGAGAAGTTTCTAGTCCCATAGAAAAGTCAACCTTCTTTGAAGCATACTTGGCAGTATCTTCTATGTATTTATTGCACTTCATGTTGCTTGAGGTTAGGTTGAGGTGTTGAAACGTTGAACTCTCGAGAAGCATGCTATCGGCTCGGGCAATCGGTGTCCAAAAATGTTTTTTATAGTTGTTAAAGAAATCGACTTTGTCTTGGTAGGATTAAATGTAATCATCCATTATTGACCCAATTTTCTAGAAACTGGATGTAATTTTCCAAGAATTATCGGATTGGCTTGCTTGTGTAGGCATTCGCTTCATCTGCATGCCTGGAATCGTGCGTTGTGCAATCAGCAAATACACCCATCTCAGATGTGATGGCACCAGTGAGGTAGTTTATGAAGATCAGGAATAGTATAGGTCCCAGTATCGACAAATCCTGAGGAAAACCACATTCATGTAGTGTTGTAGCACCATAGAGAACTACCTAGTTAAGAAGGATCTTATATCAAATATTCATACAAGTTGATTTTCCTTGGTAGATCTTCATGTCAGACATTGTCAAATGCTTTCGACATATCTAATGATACCACCTTAGTTTCACATAACTGATCCAGTGTGCGGTATGTCCGTTTCGAGATAATCGTTAGGATATCTGCGGTAGAACAGGATGGCCTAAATCAATATTATTGGTTAGAAAGGAGTTCAGCATTAATGAGGAAGTTGACTATCACTAGATTGATTAATGATTCAGAGATTTTAACGAAAAGTGGGAAGACTCTTATGTGGTGTTAACTTGCCCAGTCAGTTCTTTCGCCAGAGTTATTGAAAACTGTTATAACAGACAATTTTCACAGTTATCAAGGAAGCAAGATGCTTCAAGGCATTTGTAATTGAATTTGGCGTGGACAGGTGCCAGCTGAGCACTATATCATGGATAAGATCGGGTTCACATGCTTTAGAGGTGTCGAGGTTTTTATGATATCAATGATATGGGAAGGAGTCATGATCAGATTATCTAATGCAATTTTTGTCCGTCGTGGAAGGAAGTGGTTTGCGGTGTCCAAGGTGGATGAGTAATTCAGGATTATTCTTTGACGTGAAAACGACTTTATGGTGGTTTGTTGGTTGGGGAATTGTTGATTGCTTATTGTTCACCAGATCATTAGAGATTTTTCAGAAATCACGAGTTTCTAATTTCTGTGATGCGATTTCTGGTCATCTCAGTATACCTACTCTTAGTGCTATTATGCTCTTACAATGGTTTCTTGATGCTACAAATTTCTGCCTATTTTCAGCTGACTTATGGTGGTTTAAATGGCGAAATACGCATTCACTTACATCTTATGCACACTCTTCAGCAGGGCGAGAATAAGTTTTACTCCAAGATGATGGATTCCCAATCAGCACGTTGATGATATTTTGTTGTTTTGACTAGTAGCACTTCTGTTCGCTGTCGGAGACTTATGCTGATATCAATATTATTACGAGGTAATCAACATTCCCAAGCTTCTGGCAATGTTGTAAGGAATAGGTCGAGAATTAAGACTTGCTGGTTTTGATGATCTGGCAGGCTGGTCGGTGATGGCTTTTCTAAGGGAATCGGTAATTGAGATGCTACATGTGCTATTACTGTGGAGCTCGAGAAACCGAGCCAATCTCTGTGTTTATTAATAGCCTCAATTACTTAGATTTGGGCTCTTGGATCTGAGGAACTACTTCAAGAGGCGTAGTGTATCAGGGTAGAGTCCTAAGTCGGGGGGGGGGGGGGAACGGTGGAGGAAATATAACGCTGTGTTGTAAGGTGACAGAAAAGCACATGTAAGCCTGATCTTTGGATTCTAGAATAAGTTCTCTAGTTAAGAAGAGGGTGTTTCATATATACAGGTTTACTTGTAGGCCTAGGTATCCTCATGTCAATATATCCTGACAAACTTCTCTACGGAGAGACAAAAGATACTTGAGAATTGGGTCTAGTAGGCATTTAAACTCTCCTCACTGTGTTTGTAAGTTATCTTTTAAGTGCCCAGCTCTGAAGAGAATAATTGGCTGCAAAATATTTGCATGTTTGATAATTCAAAACATTCTTAGAAGATTTCAAGAAATTCTAAATTTTGAACACTATTAGAAAAGGTAAAATGTCATCATTGGAAACTATATTTTGAACACTAGTAGATAAGGTGATATAATGAAAAACATGATTGGAAATTATATCTGTCAATCTATACATGAAGAAGGCATGCATTTCAAATACTTTTAGTACAACAAAAAAAGAAAAGTAGTCAACAATAGTCCAGGGCAACTGGAAGGCTCCGTTTTTATTAGCTGAGGTGTAGTGGAGGGCGCCACTCTTTTCTCAAGATTTACACCACTTACCCTTGATTCTCACCTTATAATGCTAAATATTTAGTAAGGTGGCACTTTTAAAGTATTTTGAATGACTTGACCGAAGATTGAACCTAATCAACCAGCTCATTGGCGAATACACTTTCCATTATGCCAAATGGGTTTGGAGTATTTTTGTTGAAAATACTAATAGCCATTTACTAAACCTGTAAGAAATTAAAAAAGTGAGACGTTATCCTGGAATTAGATTTATCTTATCTTATGAATAATATCTAGTTTATGTCAGGGTTTTTATCAAATTTAAACATTTTGCTGTTCTGATCCATAAACTTGACTAATTGAATCATTTTTATAGTATTTTATTATACTAACATTTTGATACAGAGGTAGAGATTTACAATGGATCTTCTTTGATACGATGAGTTATATATTCAAATGTCTTAAATGAATAAGGTTTTATACATCATGTATTTGCAAGTCGGCTTTTACCTGAGACACAAAAGAAAATGATGAAAAACACACTTAAAAAATTAAGCATATTTACCAATGTATGTATGCATATGTACATTTTAATTATAATTATTTGGAAGGAATGAGCAACACCTATCACAAGAATAAGGTTTTCTCTGCTTCTATTTTAGTTCAGTTTGTAATCAGACATTTTCCTGGGGTTAATACTTGATTTCTCTATTAGTTACATACTTAAGTAAAGCCGTGAATAAGAATATTTTCTGACGAATGGATCACATAACAATGTTATAGTTTATTTTCTTGTGGTGTTTTGTTTTGCCCGATTCCAGAACTATAATTGGGTTGGTTTAGTGGGGTATTTAGCTTAGTATTGTTACTTCTGGTAACATAACTAGTTTAAGGTGCACCATTACTTTCTGCTGAAAGGTACTTAATTAGACTTAAAATAGTGTTATTCTTATTTGAATAGTTGGTCAAGGCTTACTTCTAATGGAATGTATTCTAATGTCAGGATGTCCAGACAAACCCTATACAGAGAGACCGAAGACACATGAGGGTGGTGTTCGAATACATGGTTGAATGTGCTTTTTAATGTAATATTTGTGAAAACATTGAGCAAAATACTTAACCAGAATAAGTTATTTCTCGAGTGTGAGTTTTTGCATGTCTTTTTAAATGTGACTTTTGAGAAAATGCCAAATCACATTCATTACAAGAATAAGGCTTTTCCCCGGTATGTGTTTGTGTGTGTCTTTTTAAATTTGATTTGTCTGAGAAAAATGAACAACACATTTCACAAGAATAAGGTTTTTCTCCAGTATGGGTTCGCATGTGAGTTTTTAACATTGATCCCCTCGAAAATGATGAGCCACACACTTCACAAATGTAAGGTTTTTCTCTAGTGTGTGTTCGCATGTGAAGTTTTAACGTTGATTCCTTTGAAAATGGTGAACTGCATATTACACAACAAAATGGTTTTTCTCCAGTATGGGTTCTTATGTGGAGTTTTAACGTGGATCCACTTGAAAATGATGACTCACACACTTGACAACAATAAGGTTTCTCTCCAGTGTGTTTTCGCATGTGAATTTTTAAATCAGATTTCGTTGAAAATGATGAATCACAAAGTTCACAGAAAACAGGTTTTTCTCCAGTGTGTGTTCGCATGTGATTTTTAAAAATGAATTTTGTTGAAAATGCTGAGCCACATACTTCACAAGAATAAGGTTTTTCTCCAGTGTGTGTTCGAATATGTACTTTTAAAATAGACTTTGTTGAAAATGCAAAGTCACAAACTTCGCAAGAGTAAGGTTTTTCGCCAGTGTGAGTTCGCATATGACTTTTGAAAATAGACGTTGTTGAAAATGCTGAGTCGCAAACTTCACAAAAATAAGGCTTCTCTCCAGTGTGTATTCGCATATGAGTTTTTAAGTTTGATGATGTTGAAAATGATGAATCGCACACTTCACAAGAATACGGTTTTTCCCCAGTGTGGGTACGCATGTGGGTTTTTAAGATGGAACTCTCTGAAAATGATGAGCCACACACTTCACAAGAATAAGGTTTTTCTCCGGTGTGTTTTCGCATGTGTATTTTTAAATTGTATTTTGTCGAAACTCTTGCATCACATACTTTACAAGAATAAGGTTTTTCTCCTGTATGTGGTTGCTCGTGTATTTTCATATTGTAGTTTGTTAAAAATGTTGAGCTATACATTTCACAATAAGAGGATTTTTATACAGTGTACTTTACCATATGGATTTTTAAATATGATGGCTTTGGAAAAATCTATATCGTCGATTTCCATTCCTATTTGTAAATGAAATCTTTGTGATTGTATATTTATCTATCAAAAGAATAATGTTTCTCTTCCATATTTTTTTACACAGTAGTTTTCTTTTCTGTTGTTCCTGCAAATGAATAAGAAGTTTAGTTGATAATACAATAATAAAAAAACAAATTTGATGTGCATATAATTTATTTCAGACATTTATTTACATTAATTAGAAACATTCATCACTATTAGAATAATGGTAGAAAACTATAGTAACATTTGAAATTAAGTATTTTCTTATTTTAATTTTCAAAGCGATAAACATGACACTAAACTAAAAGCCTAAATTTGGGAAGAAACTAAACCATAGAAAGATATAAAGTAGTTATTTAAAAGGCTTATAAAAGAGATATACATATATAAATCATCATAATATTTACAATCTTATATAAATAATTCCAATATTTTGTTTTAATAGAAAGTACAATTTCATCTATAATTCATATATAGTATTACTACAACTAACTATCAACATTTGAAGGTAGGAAAAGTGTAGCTCCAATCATTTACGTCTGGTTTGTAAGGAAATATTTTTCTCATATATCTTCTTCAGAACAGTTAAATAGTTGAAAAAGATTGCTGAGTAGATATATTAAAGTACCACATTGTGAGAAAAGTAACATATCACTTAATAAGTCTCAGGCCATACATTAATAAAAAGTCCATGTTATTTCAAATAGAAAGTGACAAATAACCATAATCTTCTGATTTAGATTTGCAGGTTAATGTTGACACATACACAGGAAACCGAGGTCATCGGGTCAACTAGTATGTACTCAAATGTCACCACAACCTAAGTAGTCAGAGGCAGACATAACATCACATGACTTAGAGAAAGAGAGAGAGAGGGGGGGAAGTTCGTAGGAAGGCTTTGGACCGAGCGGCATGTGTAAATAGAGTAGAGTAGATTACAAACTCCGGAACATTCTCTGTCACAAGCAAAAGAGAACATCTAAATAAATTGTCCTTTCTTGAAACTCAGAATAATACATTTTTTTGTGCTTTTGTAAGGTTTTAATTCCAAGTGATAACGCCCCCCATGGAGATGATCGTGGATGAAATGTTTCAATCACGAGAGAAGCAGGATTTAATTCTGCTGTTATGATTTGTGATTTGCATTGATAAAAAACGTGTACTTTATTTGATTGTGACTAACAAGACATTAGACCTCCACTTTGAGAAGAGGTATATCTAACAACGATATTTAACACCAATCGGGTTATTACTTTTTAAATTACAGTTATTTAAGGGAAGTTACTGTTGCAAATCTTTTAAAGCAATGGATAAATCTAAATGTTGTGTATTGATAAAACATTGCTTTCTGATGTGAAAAATACTGTTCAAGCAAAGAGCAATGGATTGATAAGTGTTATTTGGACTCTGCTTCATATGATTACTAATGCTCAGGTCGCCATAATTCTAGTAGTTTCGGAAAACATTAAAAAAAAATATCCAGAAACTCTTTTTTGTCGATCGTAAATTGAAGTTCCATGAGACAGCAGAGGAGTTGAAAATATCAGAAGTCAGTTTAGTCACCATTTTGTATGAACATTTGTCCATGAGAAAGCTGTGTTCAAAGCTGATGCAACGTTTGCAACAATCGATCAAAAACAAAAATGCATCAACGATTAAGTGTTGTTTGCCACTGTTTCAACACAATAACAACTACCCATTTTTATTTCACATGTTGGTAATTTGGTGAAAAACAAAAATGAGATTGTCATAATAGTATTTGGTATATTTCAGTGTTGAGAAAATTTACTGTGTATGAACATAGTTATATATTCTTTATTAGGAAAAAACAAGAAAAAGGTTATTTCATATGGTCCAGAGTCTACATTGCAATGATGAGAGATGGGCTCGAGTTTGGTAGACAGTGGGGGCCTATTAAGTTGAATATATGAAAAACTACATATTAAACAATCTCTTAACTTATATATTTTTAAATAAAATATTTTTGATCTTATATAATCGACATTTTAGCAAGAAAAAGCGATTGCTGGGTTAATATATAATATTTTTTCTTAAAAAAATATTCTTGACATTTTTCGTAAAAAGTCATTGTTAGATTTTATAACGAATTCATAATATTTTAAATTTTGGGTTATTTCTATCAATGAGAATACAATTGTATTTGAAAGGCGCTTCACTCCAGATAAGTCACACACTAATTCCACCTTCTCAATCCATTCAACGACTGCTCCAGTTCCATCAAACTCAGGAATTATCTTTAGGTCAAAACGGCTGCCCATTTCAAGCCGATATAGCTTGTTAACTAACTGTGCCAGAAAAATAAAAGAATTAAAAAAAAAAGTTTTGACTGTAATTCAATTTCCAACCGAATTTCGTGCAACCCACTTTATCTCTGCCTTTCTCTCTCCAATCCAAATCGCTTCTCATCCTTCCCAGCTATCCTCTTCATTTATATCACCTGATATCCACATATGCAAATCAGACCACCATAAACACCTATTTAAACATGCATACACGACATGCGAAGCACCTCATTGTTTTTCCTGATGGTGAGTGTTCCTCTTTATTGTCACAATAACAAACAACGAAATCACTGCTTTAAACCAATTCCTTGTTTTATTTTAAAAAATATTTTCAATGTTTTCTTTCTTTTTAAAATTTTCTGGGTTAGGGTTTAGGATTAGTCTTTCGCTAAGTGACCGTTGCTGATAGAACCTAATGAGTCCTTTCGGGAGTTTCAACGTGCTGACACAGATTGTAGAAAGTAATTTTTTCCAAAAGTTATTGTCTGCTTGTTTGTAACCTGATTGTCTAATGCCTGCTGCAACCTGATTGGTTAACAGTTTTGTCAGCTGTCAGGCGGTTCCGAGACCTGCACAAACTTTGATGTTGCAAAGTCACGGAAACATGTGCGTTTTCTATAAGAGTACCAATAATCCTCCTTAGGGGGTAGCCTTGTATTTTTCAAGGAAATAAAGTCACAAGTTAACGAATAGCAGGAACGGGTTAACAGGGCTTTTAAAGTAAATGAATAATCCTTAGGGAGTAGCTGTGTGCCTGGCAGAGGAATAAAGTCAGAATAGATGGAATAGGTGGAATTCCTTCAGAGTTTCTCAAACTAAACCAGTGTCGTCTGCTTGCCCCGATGTTCACAATTGAATGATAATCCTTAGGGGTGTAGTTGTGTGTTTGGCAGGTGAATAAAGTCACAATAGCAGAAACAAGTTAACAAAGGTTTCAAGTAAATGAATAATACTTTGGGGCAGCCGTGTGCTTGGCAGGAGAATTAGGTAACAATAGAAGGAACATGATAACAGTGGCATTCCTTCCACGTTTCTCCAACCAAACCAATGTCGTCTGCTCGTCCTAATCACTTGCTAACAAAAGTAGCACTCCGACGCATGCGCCTGATACTCATTGCCATTCAGCACTTCCGGTCTTCTTTTTCAGTCAATGTCAGTATCGTCACCTCTTTTTCCACAATTGTTAGTTAAAATAAAGAAGCCACCCCCTTCCTCATGTTAAGAATGGCTTTCTAAATAATAACGTTATTATTTCAGCACGGACTGTAAACTGCAGAAGTACCGTTTTTTTTTTTACAAATACTCTAAAATCGGAAATATAGTTTTTTCCCTTTTACAAATATATATTCTTTTTTACAATAACAGTTTATAATGAATTGTATTAAAAATTATTCACGAGTTTTTCCATGATTTCACGTAATCTGAGACGAAAATAATCAGAAGGGACCCTTTCTAGCTTAACACCGTCTGCCCGTCTGCGAAGCAGCAACCGGAACGGAAATTCAGTACCTAATCGTAACTATAACCTACTTATTATTGAAAAATATTAGCGTACACCGAGATTTACGGAAAATAATCGAGTATTTTAATTTTTACTTCAGAAATTCATTTACTATTTGGAGTCCGCCATTTTAGCCATTATCGGATATTTCCGTCTTAGATAATGTCATTGACTCACTGATTGGCGTCATACCAGCGTAAAATCGCTTATCTTATACATAGATCAATTTTATTTTTTATTAAAATTATATTGTATTAATATCCGTAAATTTCGGTGTATGCTAATATTTTCAATAAGTAATTTTCTAAAGATTTCCTGTTATTTTATTTATAGCTGGCATATTTCATTCGTGTGTTTACGTATAAAAGCACCCTGATTTCTTTGAACAGTTAAAAAATATTTAGAAACAGATAAGATAATTAATATAAGATTATACTTACTTTTATCCAATCTTCTTTCGCTTGACTTGTTTTAAATAAGAACACGGCTTATCTATTGTGATCTGTCCCGCAGTCAACATTTAAAATGGTGACTCCGAAAAGCAGCTTCGCAGAAATAAAAAATAAAAATTATAAAACAAACCGAACAATTTCGACAAGAGTGCAAATCTCTTTGAGAATAAAAAGGCAAACTTATTTTCTTTTTTCATTTCAATATTTCACTATTTCAATTAAGAGTTAGAGAATCGATATTAAAAGGATACAGTACGAGTCTCGTTCAATTCATAATGAGCTGAATGAGATTGTCAGTTTTCATCTATATGTCGCCATTTTTCTTATATTTTGACGTTTTCCGAACGTTATCTCCCTTGCCTTATCAGTAAGCTTAAATGTTTACCGATACGTAAGATAGTTTTTTTTCTTTTATTTCTTATAATTTAATAAATACTGGATGAATTTGCGTTTTTTTTTCTCTGTACAACTTTATTGTCAGCTTATACGTAAGTGCATAACAAAGTTTATACATTTCGTTAAATGTTTTCATATCGTTAGAAACGAAAGAAGCACCCAATACATATAGGAAAAACATTAAGAAATTTATCACATTAAAAAGAGATTAACATTTAAAAGTTTATAAGGAACCTCAATTAAATAGAGCTTCTCTCCTTCTAAAAAAATGAGATTCTACTTTTTTATGTGATTACGTGTGAACACCCTGATACCCCCTCCCCCAAAAAAAAACAATTAATTTAGAATTTAGAATGGAGGATTAGTTTCGCATATAAATTTAACATAAATGACCCCCCCCCCCATTTCCAGGCGATTCTAACATTTTAAGGCAGTTAACATTTTTTTTACCACGAACCCTAAGTTCTAGTGGTAAATTCGTAAAACCAAATCTAATCGCCTTAAAAAGTAAAAAGCACAAAAATTATTTCCCATAGCAAAAAAAACAAAAACAACATGGTTTACTGCCCTAAAACGTTAGAATAACCATGCAATGGAGGATCATTTTACGTTAAATTTATATGCAAAACTGATTCTCCAATCTATATTCTACTCTTTTTTTTTCACGGTGTTAACACGTAATCACCTAAAAGGGTAGAATCTCATTTTTGGGGAAGGGAATTTGTTTTAGTAGCAGTATAAGTCATTTCTTTTTTATAACTTTTCAGGAATTAAGATCCCCTCCCCTCAACAGCTAATTGATAAGCGGCCATTTGTTTCTTCTCCTATGTAAAGACCACTTTGAACGAAATAAAATTTTAAGACAAAAACAAACAAAAACTTGAAACAGTTAAGGTATGTTAAAAGTATTCTATTGCGTTTGGTATAAGTCATTTTTTGTTGTTATTTAAAATTTCTCGACAGTTAACTATTCTGCACTTTTACCGAGTGAGTAAATACTTATTTAAAATAAGTATTTTCAGCATGCACTGTCGGCATATATAGGCATTCGTAGTGAGAGCGGATATGATAGAGGTAACATATACCACTGATGGTAAAGCAGTAGGTTTCGAATCTTTGAAGCAATTGTTCGTCTACTTACACTGAATTGCTGTGATGCAGCGAAACAGTGTATTGTTTCCAATGTGGGGAAAAGGTGTAGAATAAGTCTCATTCTCATAACAACTTTATTGGACCCTCTTCGTTAACATGATTATAATGGGGAAGGGTGTTAGTAGAAGAGAATAATATGCCCAGGTGTCTGGATGAGGAAAAAAGCCTACAGGATAGATAATAGGAAGGATAAATGTCCTGGTTGTAGAGAATAAAGAAGAGTTCATAATGTTATAAATGTGAAATGTTGAAAGAAACACTCCCGGCACCAATGTTATGGATCCAGAAATGCTGAAAAGCCTCTAACACAAAATGTTATGACTGGAAAATTCAAAAAGCTTACAACATCAATGCTATATACTGACAGCAGTGGTATTTTCCCCACCCCTCTCGAAAAACGTGCCTCATATCCTTCGTGTTTTATCCGAGGTTCGTGAGTCACATGTTAAGACTCACTCCTAGTGATAACACTTTATTTTTTATTAATAAAACAGTCAAAGGGAGACAAGCAAGTAATTAATGCGCGAGAAAGCAAGACACATCCAGAATCTCAATTTAAACATATTAATTGCACACTTGCAAGAACAACAAAAAGGCTATATAATTCAAACATAACAAGCGTTTATTATTTCAATGAGCAAACGAAAAGTTCTTCTCCGCTCTAGAGGAGTTCTTAATAGAGGGGCTAGATTTGATAAGACTGAGGTGGTTGATCAACTAGGATATTATCTATGAGACAAGATTCGAAAATATGAAAGTTCAGAGTTTTAGACGAATTAAATATAGAATTCTTCTTATGTTGATATAAAAATAACAAAATAATGTTCTTAGGGGAAATCCGTATTTAGATAGTAGTTAAAGACAGGCTGAATTCAAATGTCCAATCGGGAGTCGATATGTAATAACAACATTCACTGCAGCCGCTGCTTCGAACACCCCCTAATTATTTGAGCTCTCCGGTAAGGGAAATGGATTGATGCTGCTTTGCGATAATGTCTATCTCTTTGTTAAAGTATAGAGCACTAGGTAGGCGATAATACATATGTTAGTATTTATATGCGCAATAAATGTCCCTTCCTCCGTAGTGAGGGCTGATAGCATATGGGTAAAAGGAATTTTACTCCTGACACAGTGGTAAGGTTTCGAATCTCAACTTAAAGAAATCGTTCGTCTACTCACACTGGGGTGCTGTGATACAGTGAAATAGTCTGTCTGTCTACATTTTCTCCCAACTCCCTTGTAAGCTGAGCTCTTTTATAAGGGAAATTGACGATTTCTGCATTACGATAATGCATTTCTTTTTTACAATTAAAAAAATGAAAATGCATTTTGGTGAATTTAATAATGACTAAATAATTTGTAAAACTCGAATTATGGAAAATTAAAAAATTCTTAATGATTTAAAATTAAAAAAAAAATAATGAAAAAATCATTTATAAATAAATTATTATATACACGCTGTAACATGTTTAAAAATAATTATGAAAACGAAATATTTTTGTTAATTTAAAAGAAAGATTTCTAGATTTTCTTTTATATCAATGATCTTTTACTATTAAAATAAAAACAACGTTTGTTTGAATATGAGTGAAGTTAAAAAAAAAACTGGCGGTGAAATTTGATTGAGAAGACGATCTATCCGGCCGGAACTGACGTAAAACAAGAAGAATGGACATTATAACCAGGTAAATATTGCGTGAAAAGTATGTATAACTTAATGTTAAGAATTGTGTTGTTTTTTTTGGGTTTTTTTGTGTGTGGGGGTGTGGGGGGTGTCATGTAAAAATAAAAACTTGAATGAATGTGAAGGGTGAACGTGAATAAGATGTGAATAGAAATAAAAAGGGCTAGGAAATAACTCCGATTTTTTAAAATCTACCCACTTACCCAGGGTGTTTAATACTGCCCACGGCGTTACACATTACAAACTACTTTTTTTTTATTCTTACAAAATTGTTAAGGAGCTCTAGTAGTAGCACGGTACCAAATTGAAAGGTAAATTTGGGACGCTAAAACCCACACAATCGAAAAATGGTTTCAAATCCATGGTCTATCTTTTCTTTCTTCATGTGCAAGTAACTCAGCATTGTTTATATCTTTAACTTTTTAAATTATGGATGGTCGAAAAGACAATAATCTTGGTAAAAATCTCAAATGTAGGTCAATGATTTTTTCTTTCAGTAATTACATAAAGTTAACATAATATAATAAATAAAATAAAAAAGTCTTGGAATTCTTTTTTACTACAAATTTTTTTATTATTTATATTAAAAAACTAAATAAAATTGACGTCATTGAATTTTTTTCATTACAGACATATTTCTTGAAGAAAATTTGTATATGTCCCAAAAATATGATTTTTTATTTATTTATTAATACTAACAAATTAAATTAATAAAATTAATGTCATGCGATTTTTTTAAGTAATTACATAAATATTTTAGATTTTTACTGAGATTATTGTCTTTTCGGACATCCATACTTACTTTGTAAGCTGAACATATAAATCAGGGCTGGGTTACTTTTCCGAATAACCTAAATTTTAAGTTTTTCTACTCAAAATGTCTGCCGACATCACTCGGTTGTCTGCTATTTACAGCCGGTGCCCCGAAAGGGTTGTCCCCTATGAATAAATTACAATTCAACAAACTTTTTCTTCTTTCGAATGATAATTTAACAAACTTTTTTGCAGTGTTTTCTTTTAATTAAAAAAAAGAACAAAAAAAATGTATTTTAATAATAAAATTGATCCTTGCAACCACTGAGCCTGGAGAGGAAGACTTTGATCAAGACTGGCAGACAGGCCCCGCCCTCTTATAGAGGGCTAATCAAAAGTCTGTTAAAAATAAAGCGGATGATGATGGAGATTATAATGATGATGATTCTTATTACTATTATTATTATTAATTTTTTTTTTTAGAAACTGAACTTGCTGTATTCTCTTGGAGTTGATAAAAGGGTCAGCTATCCACAACCAGTGACACTAGTTCATGGTTGATACTTCAAGAACCCTGCAGATGTCGTTGCCGTTTCAAGCAATGAAAATTCTTGTAAGTGTTTCACCTTTATATTTGTTCAAATCTTTTCGAGTGGTAGTGGAATACTGTTACTTCCAAATGCACCAATGACAATTGATGTCACGTCAACTTTCATCATTTCCCACAACCTGCAGATTTCTCCTTTGAATTCGCCATAGTTTGTTCTCTTCCTCTTTGATTTGAATTATCACATAGATGTTTTTCTTCTTTTTTCTGTTCACTACAAAAAAACCTTCAGGATTCTGTGTGATGATCACACTGAATCATTGCACTGCACACGATTTTGAACTTCTCATTCAAAATAACTGCTTTACTTATAAACACTGAACAAAAATATATGGATCAGCCATAAGAAAATTACTCAAGCAAGGTAGAATAAACTGGGTATTAGAAAACTTTAGAAAATTTGATAATTTACTGATATTTAAGTAATAATTCATGCTATTTTTAAATTCCCTCAATAGAAAGAAATAAGCACCTAAATCGTCGCCATAGTACACACACACTTATTAGATAAATGATGGAAACTATACTTTATAATGTGTATGTAATAAATAATTTACATCAATCGGAACACAAATATTAAAGAAAAGAGATATTTTCAAAAGAAATGTATGCAATAAAGTGAAACTGCTTTAATAAAAATGTTCAATGAAAAATTAAAATTTATAATACATCCTTTTCTTAATAGAAAGGTTCAAAGTAGGAAATATTTTTCGTAAAATTTGTAAAAAAAATACTTATTTTCAATGCAAGTGTTCAAAGAAAACATTAAATATCTCCTTTAAAAGTTAAATTTCGTTAATATAGGTAGTACTAATAACTAGTTATATAAAAAACCCAGAAAACAATAAAAAGTTGCAAGTTAACAGCAACAGAGAAATTCCATTGTGTCTCTTGTTTTTCATAATTCAAAAAAATGAAGAGACCAGAAAATTTTACCAAAATAATAACGAAAACATGACAGTTAATGAGGTGAGACAACTAAAAGATGGAGATGTTCATCGTGTAAATCATTTATAATTTATCAAATACGGAAATAGACTGAATGAAAAAAGTAAACAATTTTTAATAGTTTATTAGGTTATATTTTTGTTGAAATATATATGATAAAAATTAACATACATGTTTCTGGCTTCCTTCAGTAAGCATGCATGTAAATTTATTTTTATGAGCAAAGATGAGGGGGCTAAATCTTAATCTGAATAATAACTGATAATAAAAAGGAATGAATAATCATGTATGCAAATTTTAATTTTCATGAGTAAAGCAGAGGATGCTTAATCTTTATAACTGATAATTAAAAAAGGAAATAATTGCTCTCACTTTTTTACTAGACACAAAAAATATTCCCTTGTTCCGAATATTTTTGTGAATAAAATAGAAATTAATCTACAAACACACAGATGCTTTATTTACAGATTCAGCGGATTAATTAATTTTTTTTAGTAAAACTTATCTCGCACATTTATTTTTGAAAAGTTCACCCATGTTCTAAGTAAGTTTTACCTAAATTAGTAGGTTCGGATTTTACAGTAAAATTTACTTTATATGTGACAACAGTAGGAAATCAATTATTATTGATAAACATCAATTACTACTCCCCAGGCAACGCCTGATAGCCCTGCTAGTTTAAAAAAAAACATCAAATTGAAAAATCAATGTTATGCAGAATATACACTAAACTGTACAGCACAGTAAATTCAATAATTTGTAAAGTAAAATTGGTTGAGTTTAAAGAAATAACTATTACTTTTCTTTTTAGAGCTAAATGAAGCTAATTTTATTACAAAAATATACATTAACAGACATCCAAAAAAAAAATGACATTCAACACAGCAACTGTAAAAACTATGACAGGAAGACAACAAAGACATCACATTCACCCAAGAGGCAATATTAGAGCCTGACCACCTAATTGAGACTTAAAACATGCATATTATTGTACTAGTGGTTGTTGGTACACCAATACCATTTGTGTTTGAGTATAATAGAGGCACATAAGAAAGATCATGAACCTACAGATGTTTAATGAAGCAAAAATAAGGAGGACTCACTATACTCAATAACTGTTTAACCATGTTTTTTAATGCCTGTTCACCAGAAGAAGAATCTCCTAGATACATAGAATAGGTACCAAAGTCTTCTACTCTTCCATAATGTACACTATGCCACAACATTTCACAGAAATGAACTAGTATCATGGTCTGAAGAGTCCAAAATGATAATTAAACCCAGCTATTTAATAATATCACACTTTTTGACAGACCCACTGACTTGCCGAGTACATTCCGGTGGATAACTATATATAGTCAGCATTTCAGCTCACCAATGATTGCATTTTTGTAGACAAAATTGCATTGACTTTAATCCAGAAATTTTATTTTGCTGAAGATGATGTAGAGTTTTCAGATATCAGATTTGTAGCTGATAGATTGAAAACTACCAAATTATCTTTCATTTCTGAAACAAAACATCTCAATCGTGTCAAGTCATGGTTTGTTTTGGTAAATCAGGTTTCCTACATATTCTCCCAGGCTAATATGATAGTGCTCTTCCAAGAGGTTCTAAGCTAAAAAAAATCAACAAAATGCTTAACTTACATAGCTGTTTTAGACTATTACTGGTAATATGACTTAGTGTGTGGTTTTTAAGAAACTCTAAGAAGAACTCTACTGATCAGAGGGAATTATTAGTAAACCAGTTGTTTTTCATTGGTACATCATCACCATCTTACTAATTGACAACATCATCTGGGTCTTCAGTTTTTGTTAAATCGGGAGATTTTTTAGCAATTTTTCAGTCAAACTAGCTTATACTTCGATCTTATCTCTCATGTGGATGCGATATTTACGGGATGGCTGTCCTGTTTTAGGACGATGTGGTATTCACCCTCATATGTGACTAAACTTATCCAGGTAGACGTTTACTAGATCCATGCTGAGCTTATTTGCACAGAGGTTTTCTGAATGCTACAGTACAGATTTACCAAGTCACGGTCTCTAAATGAAGGTTGTCCCATAATAATAGGGCCCTGTGAGGTCACCACAAAGAATTTTAAGCTTTTCCATATTCCTTTGTAGGAACACTATTTTTATGGATTCATGTTGGGTGATGCTGGAGCTGTTGTATGCAGCCACTACAGTAGGCTCATCATCAGTTGTACTAGGGAGTGGCTGTCCCACTAAGTTAAATTGCTTTGGGAACATCTTACGGAACATACATATAGAGAGAGTATTGCCTTCAGCACCTGTGTCAATCTTGACTTGCAGTTTGTGGTTGTCTGGTCAGTTAGGAAGCTTGATACAAAGGTTTGTAAAGGCTTTTGAATGAGTGTCACACTGTTGCTAAATTGCATCAAAAGATATTTCCTTGAATAAATTATATTGCTTATCATTGTCCCTCTGGCTGGTATTTACCGAGTAGACATGGTTGCTGAGCGTCTTGAACCGGTGTCTTTGCTGGTGATTATCCTGTGCTCCCAGATGTCCTGTTTTACATCAATCAAGAAATTTAAATCCCATAAATACTTTCACGATTTTTTAAAAATTTTTAAATTTTAAATAACTAGACAAATACCCATTTCAGGACAAGTAACACTAATTCCCCAAACAAGATTTTTGCACCACTTTTATGTCACCTTACAAAGATTAAAATCAAGATATGATGATACTAAACTTTATGTCTAGAATCATTATTCCAATTTTCATCAAAATCCATTACATGATTTTGATTATAGAAAATGTCTAAAATTTCAGGTTTAAGTTTAAGGGGTCTTAAGACTGAATTTAAACTCAGTAAATCTTTTTTAATTGGTGTCTAATGACTATGGATCTAATTCAATGCAAATCTGAAATATTTTAATTTTCAAATGGCATGCTGCCTATATTATGCCCCCTAAAAACCTTTCGAAAGAAACGTGTTGTCTAACTTCATGTCTAATACCGATTGTTCAAATTTCACAAAACTCAGAGATATCAGAATTTTCTTGTTGCGTTTCTATCTCCTCTTTCCTCTTTTTTATAAGACTAAATTAAAGTAAATATAGCCCACGTTACTCACGCTTACGCTTAGCAGCTGTGTGCTAAAATTCATAATGATTGGTTAATTACTGTTTTTTTTTAATATTGGAGAGAGAATCTTTTGAAAAATAATTTATTAGTGGAAAATTATTTTTTGGAATGTTTGAAAAAATAATTTATTTTGTAGTAAGAAAGAACATGATTACAATAAATAAATTATTAAGAAATGAAAATTATACCAGTTATGAAAGAATTAAAAATATCTGTTACAAATGAGTTAATGTTGGGTACAAAACTGATTAACATTGGAAAGAAGAGATAATACAAAATGGAGAATAACGAAAAGAAAATTGCTCCGGGCTAGAAAGTTCAATAACACCACATGAATTTAGGTATGCATATCTGTTGATACATTTTGATGTCCAGGATTCACTCTTTAAGAGTGAATCCTGGACATCAAAATGTATATCAACAGATATGCATACCTAAATTCATGTGGTGTTATTGAACTTTCTAGCCCGGAGCAATTTTCTTTTCGTTATTCTCCATTTTGTATTATCTCTTCTTTCCAATGTTAATCAGTTTTGTACCCAACATTAACTCATTTGTAACAGATATTTTTAATTCTTTCATAACTGGTATAATTTTCATTTCTTAATAATTTATTTATTGTAATCATGTTCTTTCTTACTACAAAATAAATTATTTTTTCAAACATTCCAAAAAATAATTTTCCACTAATAAATTATTTTTCAAAAGATTCTCTCTCCAATATTAAAAAAAAACATTCGTTACGGTCTTCTAACCTTACCCTAATCATTTTAGGAAAAATTTGTATACGACACTGATCGCTAATCCAAATTTTTTTTTTTATGTGTTTCTTCTTCTTACTGCCACCATTTTAAGGTTGTTTACACGTAATCGCCTAAAAATAGTAGAATTTTTAGGGGGCGGGTGTTAATGAACAAACACACACAAAAAACATACTTCTCGTTATGGCCTTTTTTAAGGTAAAGAAAATAATGTAACCGAAACGTAATTGCTCCAGCCAAGAAAGTTTTAAAAAGTACGCTTTTATATAAATTAAGATAAAACGTGCACACTGTTTTTTTTAACCAAAATTATTTTTGGGGGTATCTTTTACGCAGCAGAGTCGTGAACGGGTTCAAGAAAACGAACGATAAAGTGATTAAAAACATAAATATGCAACAAGTAAAGGCGACCTAGGTCGAGAATAGATATTTTCCTACTTAGCTATGATATTTGTTTATATTTTTACATAGTATAGATGGGTTTTTATTAGATGTAAAAAAAAAATTCTTGTTTTTTTTGCATAAAAACAAAATGTCGGTCGGTCGTGATTCTCTTACATAGCCCCTCCCCCCCCCCCCCCCCACGACCGCCATGTTGGATTTTGCGATTTTGGTGTGACGAACAATTTAGTTTCTAATAAATAGCACTTCGAACGGGTTAAAAATACAAACAAATGCCACAGGTAAGTTTGAAAATAACTTTTATCGCCTACAGTTACTTTTATTTGTTGTATATTTGTTTTTTGAGCGTTTTTAGTCTGCTGAGCGTCGTAAAAGATACCCTAATTTGGTGCTTATTAAACAGACTAGTGGCATATGCCAGTAAAAAATAAAATAACAAGGAAACTTAAGGAAATACTTATTTATAATTGAAAAATATTAGCGTACACCGAAATTTACTGAAAATAATCGTGTCGACTCATAATAATAATAATAATAATAATAATAAGAAGAAGAAGAAGAAGAAGAAGAAGAAGAAGAAGAAGAAGAAGATATTTTTAAGATTAGCGATTTTATGCTGGTATGATGACAATAAGACGGAAATCTCCGATAATGGCTATAATGTCGGAGTAGTGGTTGAATTTCTTAAATAAAATCAACAGTATATTTTTTTTCATTTCAAAACGAACAATCATCATGTTTGGTTTAACACATTTTTTTTTTTTTTTTTTTAGTTTAAAAAAATAATTATTCTCTTGTTTTTTTTATTTTTTAAACGGGATAGAATTCAGAAATAAATCGCGCATATCCACGGCATTCATGTCCATTTTCGGAGAAATTAAAAATGATATACTAAAAAGAGAGTTGTCGGCCCCTTACACTAGTGGAGCTCTTTTAAAGTGAAAACGAATAAATTTCGGCTCGTCGCTACTCTGCAGAAGTGCTTAATTTTTTTATTACAAAACTCCAAACTAAACAATTACCAAATACTCGATTATTTTCCATTAATTTCGGTGTACGCTTATATTTTTAATAATAAGTAACAATTTTCCTAAAGTTTTTCTGTTATTTTATTTTCAAGTGCCATATTTCACTCGTGTTTTACATACATAAGCGCCTATAATTCTTTAAAATAAGTTGTAATCATGGAGAAACGTACATAAATTATCTCATGGACGGCGGCACCGGGGGGGGGGCAAGCCCCCCCCCCCACACTTTTTGACTTGCCCCCTCCCCCACTTTACGGTCATCACTAATGAAGTTATATATGCATGTGTTTAACCGCCCCCCGCCACTTTTTAGGAGAGCCCCCCCCCCACTTTCATAACTGTGCCGCCGGTCCTGTATCTGGTCTCATAACTTCATGATATAGATAAAAACAAACGCTAATTTTTATCATTTTTGTTATTCAATTTCGTTTAGTTATGGTGATGTTTTGTTCGTTTTCCATTTTTCTGGTTAGCGTTTAATCGGCCAATTAAAAAATACAATTAAAAATTGACTTGCACCTTCCCACGAGGGTAAAGTTCGACAATTTTATATTCGAATTGCAGGACAGGGTAGTTATCTCGGACATTTATAACGACAGCTAACAGAACGAAAAAGGGGTAAAAAACTAAAAGCAAAACAAATAAATGTTACAAAAGGCAAGATAAGTTACTCTTCTACTAACCTGGATAAGTTTATTTGTATTTTAACTTATTTTAAAGAGTTTTTTTCTTGTTAAAAACAAACCTGATGTCCACCTGTTCAGTTAGAAGGGAAAAAATGGCTGAAATAAATGTCACCAATCATGGGAAAATGAAATGTTCTACCAGTATTTGCTTAATTTTACTTTTTTGAGGAAAATTAAGCAAATACTGGTAGAACATTTCATTTTAACACTATTTTGTTTATTTTTCGATTTTTCACCAATTATCAAGGATCCCCGTGCTGGGCTCATGAACAGCCATTTTTTTCCGTTCAAACTGGACAGGTGGACATCAGGTTTGTTTTGAACAAAAAATGCTTTAAAATAAGTTAAAATAGAAATAAACTTATCCAGGTTAGTAGAAGAGTGACTTATCTTGCCTTTCGTAACATTTATGTGTTGCATATTTGTTTGTTTTACCCCTTTTTCATTCTGTTAGCTATTGTTATAAATGTCCGATTTGTTCTTGATGTGAGGAAATCCAGTTCTAACAAAAAAAAATTAAAGCATTTTCGATAAGGACAAAATTAACGACCCCTTAAACTGTCAGGCGACAAACAATAAAAACATTCTCTCCTTTAAAAGTCGACTCAACATATACTGCATATTAATCTTAGCCAAAATGCTGAATAGCGTCTGTGTTACCTGCTTTACACCATACACTAATCTCTTTTCATGGAAGATGGTACCTGTAATCTATTTTTTCTAATAAAATATTACAATATTGGGCACTTCTGCATTCTTTATGAAGCCGCAGATTTTCTGTCCTTCTACTGAAAATAAAGGGAAGTAATTCAACCGGAAGTGACTTATTTGCAACCTAAAAAAAAATGCAAGACTGATTTGTTTTTGGGTAACAAGAAACAATTAACAATTTCTTTTTTTTATTATATGAATTAAAAATTTTATAAATAAAAATGTAAAGTTTTGATTGGGGTGGGGGGGGGGAATGAATTTTTTGGTCAACATTGATTTTGCTTTTATTTTTTTTAAATATATTGTAGTTGAAAAGTTTTGTTTGGTGAGATTTTTTTTATCTAAATGAAAAGTTTTCATTGGGGGGGGGGCTGCATTTTTTTGTCCTTTTTCTTTTATTGAACAGGATAAAGTTCTGCAATTTGATTTATAATGGCTTCCATGGGGTTAGCAGAAAACTTCTGCCGCCACATAAATTCCATTAAGTAAGACTCCACCATTTGCGTGTGGGTGCCATATTCTATTTTGTTACGCATTTTGGCCTTTTGCCACATGTTTTCCACATGATTTGTTGTGGCACCTGTGGATGGCGATGTGCCTGTAAAAAATCGATTGTTTTTTGCGTCTGGTTCATTAAATTACCAATGTCGCGAAGATTCAACTCATTTAACTCCATTTTCTAAAAACTAAATTCTACTTCAACTCCCGGTAAATTCAACTTCCGGTGAATTCTGAATGAATGGTACTTGGAGAAAAAAAACGGAACTCTTCAATTTCGATTTCTTAATCGGCTGCGGCTTCATAAAGAATGCATAAGTACCCAATATTGCGATAAATAAAACAATAATAAATTTACCCGTAATATTCACCAAAGATATTGGCCCTGATCGAAAATGGTTCATTTAAATTTCCTCCTCTTTAATTTTCTGCGAACCTACTTTTCCAGTCGCCATCTTGTATGTTGATTCCGTCACGTTTTCATTAACTAACACTTATTTATTTCTTGAAAGAAAATAAGTCATTCGAAAGCAGATTGTCAAACAATAAGTAAGTATTACTTGAACTTAGTTGCCTTTGTGTTTTTTTTTACAATGGTCAAACCATCATGTTTTTTTTGGGGTCAGATGATATGAAAATTCTTTTTTTCGTTTCTTTCATAATTTATTTCAGCCAGCCATGTACGGATGGGTTTTTGGTTTATTATTTGTTTTCTCGCTTTCCTATTACCCCTAACAACTTTATTGAAAATATTTTGATAAATGATTGTGACTCTGCATGAATAAATCGCCATTTTTATTCTATATTGTTTGGTGGTTGACTTGTCAGATGAGATTTTGTTTGGTGGTTAGATGAGATAACAACTATTGCTTTTAGTATTTCCACTATTTACTTCAATGTAAGTTCTCAGAAATCAAGGGATCCCTTTCTGCGACTGACACTTGATCTCTATATGAGATTCATGGACATCCGAGTGTTCCATTAAAGTTCTCCTTTACCACTCAAGCGGCAGTAAATAAGTGAAGAACATATAGTTTCTACTCCCCAATTAGTATATCTTTGTCGTGATCTCTTCATCTTACCAGATTTCAGGACAATAATTCACCTGGTCTGGTGCAGTATCAAGCTTAGTGGTGTTACTAGAGGCAACATCACTTGGAGAAGGTGTACCATTTCTCATATAATCCAGTAAGTAGGCATATCATGTTGATCTTATTAGGGATTCGAATGCTGTGTTATTTTGAATATTTTGTCAGGGTTTACTTGTAGGGAGAAGTATCCTCATGCCATGTTGTCCTTATAAACCCCCGTACACAGAGACCTTAGACACTCAAGAATAGTGTCTAGTATGCAGTCCCTTCCTTTTAAAGTGCTGCTTTGTTGCCTCAATTGCACTTTGACAATATTAATAAATAACTTTGTGTGTTCATTATAAAAGAAAATCCTATATCTTTCCCACAAATTCTTTTGTATCTGTAATATTGTTAACACTTAGTTGAATAGAAGAGTGATTGACGGATGGGAGGTCAGAATTTAACCATTAGTTAACAGAAGTTGAAAAACTCATGTGACTTCTGAAAGAAGGGACATCTTCCTCTTTTCAGCTTACATGTCAATCAGGTGGACATGAAGGTTGCTCTCCAAAAGTCATATAAACAAACATGACCCCTCCAAACGGCCAGATATTATCCCTGCTAATAAAGAATTAATATTAATAAAGAAATGCTCTGCTTAGCTGGCCCCTGTCCTCTACAAACACTATAACAAATGCCTCGCTGAATCTTGCTTCCTTGATAGCTAGAAAATTGCCTCTGTGGTACCAGTTTTTAAGAAATCTAGCGAAAGAACTGACCTGCAAAACTCAGCCCGTGTCTTTTAATCATATGCATGTCCCTTTTCTTCCTGAGATGCTCATGGATGGTTCAGCTCTTGAAGAAAAAATGACTCCGAAACTTCTTGGTCTTTCTCGCTCATCAACTCTTTCTTGGAGTTCACACATTAGATCTATTCCTCTTTCTTTTTCTCATGAAGTCGGTTTCCTGTATCGCTCAAACACTTTCTCATACCTGAGGCTATTCTCTTATCAGACTATGTATGGAGTATTATTGTCATATTTGAGCTGGTGAATCTCTGTCCCATTTGAGGGTTCTTGATAAGGTGCAGAAACTTATCTGAAATTTGATTGCCCCCACCCTTTCTTCTTCTCTGCACCCTCTCTCTTAGAGATGTGATGTTGCTAGTCTCAGTCTTTTCTGTTATGGCATATGTTATTCGGAATTGTGTAATCTATTCTCTGCTTCTTTTGTTCCAGTTTATTTGACTCGTTAGTCTAGTGGTCTCTATCAATTCTCTGTTTCCATAAACTCTTTGTGATAATCATATTTCGTTCTTGTTAGCTCCTTACATCAAGTGGCCCCATGCCTTGTCTAGGGTGATTTCTATAAAAAATATATACTCTCATCTATAAACAAAACACATGCATATGCATCATAATATTTGGATTAGCATCATTTTTATGCTGGATGGCTTTAAGAAATTGACTTCCAAAGTAACTTATCTCTGTCCAGGTTTTATTTTCCTCAGGGACATTTTAATCACTCCCTCCAATGTTTTTCTTTTGCCTTCCCCTGTGAAGTGAACTGAACTGTTTTACATCGATTAACCCAAGAATTCATCTATTCTTTCAATGTGGCCATACCATCGAAGTATACTCTTCTGCACACATCTCCAAATACTGTCCAGATTGACCATCATCTGAAGTCATCAGAAGTTAGCCTGTCTTTAAGACATTACACATCCATTGTATCATTCTCATATAATTTCTCTCTATGCAACACATGTCTGCAACCCTGATTGTCCAAGTTTTTACTTCCATACATCACACTGTGTACACATGCAAGATAGATTATAACCTTGGTTGACTGTGGTAATGCTCTGCTGGTTTGTAATAGCAGAACTTACTCCAACCACCTCTGATTCTTGCAATCACACTAGCACTTGCTTTACCCTGTGCTCAAATGTTATCAGCAAGGTAACAAAACTTCTTGAAAACCTCAATAGCGTTGCCATCCATACATCTCCATTGTTTTACACATGTTGCTCTCAACTTACCAGTAATTCCACTTCACTTCTTGTGTACCCAATGCTTAAAGGTACCACAACAAAATTTAATTGCACCCAATTCCCTTTCCACAAAATGAGGATCAAAACTTTACTCTTTTCATGAGCTTTCCAACACTACAACCACTGATCATCACTTTGGTATTGGTAACATTCACTTTCAGACCTTTACTTTCCATACCATTCCTCCAAGTCTTTAACTTCACAAGAAGGTCATGCATTGTTTAACAGACAAGTACTAAATCATCAGCATACAGCATCTATTCCAGACAACCTGTACTGAACTCTCTGGACAATGCTTCTGAGACATAAATGAAAAGCAATGGACTTCATACAGAACCCTGATGTACTCCTACTATAACATTAAAGCTGTCACTAAATGTGCTGTTAATTCTAACACGATGTTGAACACTTCTATACATTGCTTGAACCTTTACCAACCACTCGTTTGCCCTTAGTTTCTGAAAAGCACACCCGACAAAAGTTTGTCTCAGGATAAATATAACACCAGTGGTACTTTGCCCAGGTAAAAATCCAAACTTCATTTTATCTATGCTTATCTGACCTCTTATTTGCTTCTTAATTATTCTCTCAATCACTTTCAGGACCTACACCATAAATATACATGTGTGTGAGGTTCCCTTTCTTTTCTTTTTTTGTTTTGTCATCACCCCCACCTTGTATGTTAGGTATGTTTTACATCTGTCGAAGACCACAGTTGCTTTTCCAAACAATTTTGCAGTGAAAGATGCATAAGTATCAGCAATTGAACTATATATGTTTCAGCTATAATAGGAAAGAGCGCCCTTAGAAAATAGGGTTCAGTCTTGGAAAAAGACTGGAGGATAGACCTATCCACAGAACTTGTAATATTTCTTTAGATCCTCCAGGAATGCATGTTTGTCTGACTTTCATAGTCTATGCTAATATTCAAACATAGATCATTGTCATGGAATAAGCACATATTATCAAATTGTCTAAACGTAGTTGATCAGCCTGAGAGGATGAAATACTGAAATAAAAAATCTGAATCGATAGACTTCAGAAAGAATAAATCTTGACAGTATTGGAGATGTGTGCAGAACTGGAGACTTGAATGGTATGACCACATTGAATGAATGTATGAGAGTTTTGGGGTTAATTCAAGGCCAAAGAAAACATGAGAGGACGTGATAAGGATGGACTTTAGAGAAACAGGGATAAATAGAGACCTTGTCAGAGATATGTTAGTTTGGATGTCGATTTCTGAAGGCCGTCCAATGAATATAACACTGACTATTGTGAAATTAAGAAGATTGACTGAATTTTCAGTTAAATATTTCTCATTTTCTAGCTATCTGAAAAATTAAATGACAAGAAAATTTGTTTTTCACTCAAATAAATGTGGATTATTATCAACTAAGCACCAACTTGTAATATACATTTTCAAATTTATTTTAAAACGAGATGTTCAATTAATTCAGTGACGGTACAGTTTAACAGAAAAGCATTGCATTGTTATATTTCAACAATATATGTTATGGACGGCAAATTGTTACCGAAATGCACAAACATAATATACAAAAGAAATCTTGTTGAGTTAATAAAGTGTAGGAAAATTATGACAGTATTCAAAAATCAAGCAAATAGACTCAATCCAAAATGGCTTGACTTGAAAGCTGGTCTTTTTTAGCAAACATAAAAACGAACTATGATAGACAACATCGTGTTAAAATCTCCAAAGCATACCTTAAAACTGAGAGAAAGATTGGTAAAATTAGTATCAATTTTTTACTAGAGTTAATTGAATTGATAATCTATCTGGAAGATCAAAATGTTTTAAACGTTACATAACAAATTAACACAAATATTAAAGTGTATAATAAACTGAATAAGGGATGAAATCAAACTTCCTGTCAAAGTCAGGGTTATGAAATAGAAAATAACCATATTATCCTCACCGTAAACTCCTACAAACAAAAGCTGAGATAATTGATTTCAAGTAATATCTGATTTTATTGGCTGTAATGAGGACATTACATACATGTCATAAATTCTGGTTAGAAATATTTGTAAAACTTGTTTTAATGGCTTTTTCATCTGACGCACGTAATGTATGAACAGTTTTTCATTCCCTCATTTTTTGTTGACCTTCATCAGTTACTAAATGATATGACAGTTACTAAATGATATAAATGCCCATTTTTCTTTTGTAGACTTATATTACGATTTAATTTATTAAGGATTTGTGGATTTTGTTGATTATCTAAAAATATAAAATCCATTAAACGAAATTATTGCAACAAGTGTACTGCGTATTGTAATTTTCATTAATACCGAATTTGTGTACTTTTTAATAAAAATCTACATAATAAATTCAATTATACCATCTGGCATACACAATTTACATATATCTGGAATTTTATTCTTTCAAAAGTAAATCTGTCTACACCTGTTCGACATCTTAAAAATAATTCTTTTGCCAAAGATAATTTATATTATTTGAAATCTATCTTTTATTTTTGTTTATATTTGCAGAATCTCCAGCAATCAAAACAAAAAGAAATTCAGTATTGCGTTTGAATGAATCTGTCTTGAGGAAAAATATTTGGACATTTTATATGCCAATTGCCTGAAGCTAAAACATCAGAGATAAATCATATTCTTGTGAACTGTGTGAATCTTCTGTTTCATCAAGTCAAATTTAGAAAAAATACATGGGATAACCAATTTCTCGTCTCTTACAACTATCTGCATAATTAGAGGATTATTCGTACAGAATTTAAAAACCATACATCTAATTGCTTAAAAGTAGTAAGCTGCCACGCATTGCACATATTAATATATATTCTCAATTCCAGTTAAAGTAAGTAAAGATATGTCTTCATAAGACATGTTTAAACCAAATAAAATTTAAAAAAAAAACGTGAATACTTCATAATTTCTGTCGGTTCTTGCAAGAAATACACAAAGAAATTGCGCTAAAAAATCAAATATTTTGACTTAAAAAATGAACTTGAAATCTGATAGGAAAGAGAAGGAATATTCTTGTGAAATATCCGGTTCTGCTTCTTTAAGGAAACAACCTAGAGAGACAAAGAGAAAAGAGAAACCATATTCTTGTGAAGTATGCGGATCTTCTTTTCAACAGAAGCAACAACTGTTGCCACATATGCGAACACATACTGGAGATAAGCCATATTCTTGTAAAGTATGTGGCTCTTCATTTTCATACAAGACAAGTTTACTGCTGCATACGCGAACACACACAGGAGAGAAACCATATTCTTGTGAAGTATGTGGCTCTTCTTTTGCACAGAAACAACAATTGTTGCCACACATGCGAACTCATACTGGAGAGAAACCATACTCTTGTAAATTATGTAGCTCTTCTTTTTCTTACAGGTCAAGTTTATTGCAGCATATGCGAACACACACAGGAGAGAAACCACATTCTTGTGATATATGTAGCTCTTCTTTTTCTTACAAGACAAGTTTATTACAGCATATGCGAACACATACTGGAGAGAAACCATATTCTTGTGAAGTATGTGGCTCTTCCTTTGCAGCAAAATCACATATGATGGACCATATGCGAACACATACTGGAGAGAAACCATATTCTTGTGAAGTCTGTACAGCTTCTTTTGCTACAAAATCATATGTGGTGCGGCATATGCGCACACATACTGGAGAAAAACCATATTCTTGTGAAGAATGTGACTCTTCTTTTTCGACAAGATCATGTTTGTTGCGGCATATACAAACACATACTGGAAAGAAATCATATTCTTGTCAAAAATGCGGATCCACTTTTTCTTGTAATTCGATTTTGTTGCAGCATATGCGAACACATCTAAGAGACAATTAATTCTTATAAAGTATTTTACTCTTTTATAAAAATCATTTGTTGCGACATGCATTAACACATTCTTCTGAAGTATGTCTCTTATTTTATGAGGAACTAAACTATTTTGATGAACATTGCTATCAGTTTTTAAAAGAGTGCTTATATATAAATGTAGCTTATATAAAGATCAAGTATATATCCTCCCAAACATTTATCGTTTCAATTTTGCAATAGTTATTTAGTCAAAACAAAAAAAATTTTTAATAAAATTGAAATAACAATGCAGAAAAATTTTGCAAACTAACGTTTTTTTTGTAAGGAAATATAAGGTATTTTTTTTAATTTAAAAAATCTGATAATAACTTTGTTTTGTAATTTACGATCAGAAATGAATTTATCGACCCAAAAAACAAACTAAAAGGTTTAGTATTTTTGTTTTCGTTGGTATAAAAATTGCATATTAATTTTATTTCATACATTTCGCCGATTACCATAATGGGAAATGCTATTTGTTAATGAAGTAAATGTTTATAAAATTTACCGTCCTTCTCTACAATAGGGTAACTTATGGACAATTAATTTGCATATTATTGATATGTGATTAAAACGAGTAGTTTTGTTTTTTTTAATTTTTAAACTTGAAAAAGTTACATCTAATTATATTTTATAAATGATCAATATTTTTCTAAGAAGGAAATATAATTTGTTTTAAATTATGTAATTGAAAAAAAATTGAATTTGATACGAAATTGATTTGAATACATATTTTGTTTATTTTTGATAAGACGCTGTCTGACGTCGGATACGATTTTATGTTCTGCTTGTTCCTGCCAGAAAAATTGTGATATCAAATGTTCAGTTGGTCCCAACTTCTTCTGAAATGTATTTTTATTACAAAGGTCATATCATTGATAGCCGAAAACATTTTTCCAGTTTTGTGAAATTAACTTTTATTTCAAAAGCAGATTTTAGCTTTGTAAAATATAGTGTAAAATTATTTCAAATGAGAAATGATTTTCCTTTGTAAGAAAAAAAAGAATTATTTTATCTGGGGAAACAGCTGCTTTCATGTTATCTTTGAAATAATTGAAATATTTAAATAAAACTGTGTGTAAATTCATTACCCCAGTTCTTCCATCAGGTGAAAAAATGGATACATTATGTTACATTAGTCAAAGGATTCTCAGATAGAAACAACATTAAAATTTACTTGCTGTTAGATTCCAATTGACTTTTTTGATTAAAGGATTTAAAGAATGCTTCCATATTTTTGTCAAACACTTTTCTGGGTCTATGAGTCAATTTAAACCCCCAGTTTTATGTGCAGATAAAACTAAGAGTTAGCATGGATAATGTATCGAGCATCAGTTAAAGGCTACCAACAATAGACAGACTTTCAAGATAGTTATCTAACTACAGAGAAATATGAACAAATACTCATTAAATCCATATAATAATTCAAATCCTTTGTAAACGTAAGTAAATAAATTGTTCTCAATTATATGTTCAACATCAACTTTTGTGATGGATTTCGTTTGCATTTCTTATTTTGGTTTACATCATCATAAAGATCCATTCAAATACGCGACTAATAAATAAATATTTACATGTGACATTTGATAATTTTTACGGGTGTTATAGGAAATTAAAACCTATGTTTACACAAAATTATTAAAATTGAGAAATGATGCAGAGAAATTGTTTAAAATAACGAATAATCTTTTCCCATCACGTAATAACTATTGTTTAAAAAATCGAATTTAATCATGTTCGTACTTTTGTCTTTACAAGAATATGGTTTATCTCCCGTAAAGGGAAGATTTAACAACTGCCAAATCTTAAAATTATACATGGCTCAGAGTAAATTCTGCACATCAAATTGGAAAGTGTAGTTTTTTTTACTCGTTGGTAAATGAGTTTGCACATTTGTAGACAAGCAAAAGAGTGTATTATTTAGATTATTCGGACCACTGTTTAACTTTTGATGTTATCCTTTTCGGCCGATGTAACCTTCAGGTGCATTTTCTCGAACTTGGGAATCTACAGAATTTCGAACGGAACCCTCTTTGTTCCATTCGAAATTCTGTACAGATTCCCGAGTTCGACAAGATGTACCTTAAGAAGATTGGAAGTTACATTGGCTGAAACGTTGTGAAAACAGTATTCCGAATAATCCAAATTATCAATTCTCACTTAAACATTTCTATAACATAATAAACCTTGTCTGTAAAAAAAATATTTAATTGATCCACAAAAAGGAAAAAAATAAAGATAAATATGAAAAATTGAATTTTTTTCTAGTTAAATCAGCTTAAATTTAATTTAGATGCGTTTTGTTTTGTTTAATTCAGAATTCTCTTAAATTAGAAGGTATATTATTAACATGTTGAATACTGGACTTGTGCAAAGGACTCAAGGAGTTTTTGCGGTTGACTGGTTAAGGAACACAATATTCATTTCTAAGACTAGATTCTGACAAATGCCGACTCATCCAGCTCCATCAATTTGTGCATCTTACTGAGGAACATATTTGTTAATCAACTTTCAAGTTTGTAGCTGCTGAGCTGAGAAAGTTATGGTTGTACATGTTATAATAAGCTAGGAACTTGCGGCCCTGACACCGGGTACTTCTGTCCGGTGTTCTTCCTGTAAGAAGCCTAAAATAAACAGCAGACACACACTCGTGTTTTGCCAATCTATATGTATCTTGTCTCCTCTGGATTTATATGTTGACAAAAAACAATATTAATGGATCAAGGCATTTATTCAGCATCGGGTAAGCAACTAATGGCAATGTCTTCTTATTTTACTCTAAATCATAGCTAAAATTGTCCAAGTGCGTTCGCACGGCAATGCAAGCGTATACAGACACACAGACATAAATAATTATCGTTGCAAAGATTACCAATTTAAAAGAGGCACATGTATTGTCGAAGAACATCAAGATTTTCCTGTTGACAGTAAACGAAAACCCGGCACCATTAGATACGGGTTTATCAGTCACAGTACTAGGGAATCTGCCAGTTTCGCCAATAAAAGCAGAAAGCAAATAGTTCACGAAAGTTAGCTCTAAGACTCTTGACTCTTGATTTCATTGTCACATTCCACGATAAGAACTTATTAAATATATACTCTTTTCCCACTATGAACATTAAATGAAAACGGTTCAACGAATACATAATGCCCGTTATAACATGTAGCAAAACACGGGCACTTAATAATGCAGTAATATAAAAGCTAAGAGTTGTATGAGTGAACTATTTTGTATCGATCTACGTTGCACAACTTAATGAAAGTAGCACAAACTGAAGGACTTGTTTTTAATAGTGAAAAATGTGCAGTCGACCAGAAGCAGATACATCTTTCGGAGCAATGCACGACGAAAACGGAATACACCCTGACCCTCGCAAGGTGGAGTTACCCAGTCTAACGAACGTCACCGACCTACAAAAGGTGTTTGGCATCATTACCTACATGGCACCCTTCATCCTGAATTTGTCAGGTTTCACAGCATCCCTGAGAGATGGACTAAAGAATGATGCCGAGTAAAAGTGGATTCTAACTCATCAAAGGTCCCTTCAGCAAATCAAAACGTTATCTGCAAAGAGATGCTTCTAACTTACATTGACCCAACGACTGCGCTCCAGGTAAATTCGTCTAACAAAGGCTTTGGTGCAGCACTTCTGTAGGAAGGAAAACCGATAGCTTTTGCATCAAAATCACTGACAGACACAGAACAACAGTATGCTAACATCTATCGCTAACTATTAGCAGTCGTGTTCGGATGTGATCACGTTAGAAGGTATCTCTACAGATGCTCATTCCAGGTCGAAAGCGACCACAAGCTACTCGAGATGATTTATCTGAAAAACATCTCCAACAAACGCTACTGAGCGTAACAAGAAAGCCAGTGAAGCAATCTACCTCGACTTCAGGGTTGACTTTGTACAGTTCTCAGCAGAGAAATTGTTACAAGTACACCATGCGACAAATGCTGATGTTACCCTATTCGAGCTGAGGGACGTGATCCTGCGAGGCTGGCCTAACACGGCAAGGGAGATTGGAAAAAGAATGCGACCCTACTGTCCCTATCGGGACGAGCTGCCCATCGAAAATAGAATCTTAATCCAGGGCGATCGGGTCATAAAAAACAAGTTCATGCAGCAAGAGATCCACTATGGACATCAAGGGATCGTAAAGTGTAAACTGAGAGCAAGGCGTGTCGTATTCTGGGATAATATAAACAAAGACATAGAGAGGGCTGTCCAACTATGTGATATATGCTAAGAAAACCAGAAATCGGAATCCCTGATGCCACGCGAGATTCTCGTAAGACCATGGCAGATAGTGGCTGCATACCTGTTCCACTTCAATGGATCTGACTATATGGTGATAGTTGACTACTACTCCAAATATGCGTTTGACTGAAAATTAAACATCTTCTCTAGCCAGGTGGTCATAGATCTGACAAGACAAATTTGGTGGAAACAAGCGATCCAAATGAGGCTCATCGGTGATAATGGCCCACATTTCAGCTCTGTTCTTTTTAAGCAGTTCGTTAGGGGACGGGGCTTTGAGCATCACACATCATCACCCAGATACCCCCAATCGAATGGCCTGGCTGAGCGTTGTGTACAGACAATAAAATCGGCTATAGAGACAGCCACCTCAAGTGGGCGTGACCTGGACATGGTTTTGTTATGTTTTCGAACAACTCCGATAGACCATACAATCCCGTCCTCTAGTGAGCTGCTGTACAACAAGAAGTTGGTTGAGAACCTCTCAGTAAGATGTGCCAACCGCACAGCACAAATAAAATATGTGTCAACTCGCATGTACGGAAGGAAAACCGAACAAAAAGGTATTATGACCAGCATGCCAGCGATCTTCCTAATCTGCAAGTTGGACAGCATGTTCGAATACTGGAGAAGAATGCTGGGAAATGGTAGCCCGCAGTTGTCACACAAGCGTGTATGGAGCCCAGATCCTACATAGTGCAAACTCTATCAGGAAAATTAATCTGCAGGAATCGACATCACCTTAGGGAAGATTAATCTCGGGCCTCAATGAGCCCCCATGTTTACGCACCTGAGGCCGGACAGGGTCCCATTGGGAGCCCCACACCCAGACTAGAAGCAGGCTATATAAGAAACATTCCCATCGAAAGACTCAACACACAGAAAACTCAAGAGCAACATGCTAAACACATACCACACACAACCACAACACATGATACCACCCCTCCTAACCACACATCTCGATCTGGCCGCACAATCAGACCACTCAAATGATTTAGGGAATCAGGGTGATTCAAGGGACGTTATGACCCCAGTAACTTCCCCTTAGTAGAACTCTCCAATTAGGAAGGACTAACAAAATGTTCTCCCCCCCCCCCCATTCTAGCAGTTCAATAAAGTGTGCACATCAAGCCACATTGAAATCCTACGTTGTGTGTTCGACCGTGTGCTTGGCAGGAAAATAAAGTCACAATAGCAGGATCAGGTAAAAAATTGTTTTCAAATGAATGAATAATCCTTAGTAAGGGCAGTCGTGTGCTAGCAGAAGAATGAACTAACAGCGGACTTCCTTCCGAATTTATCCAACCAAACAAGTGTCGTCTGCTCGCCCTGATTACTTGCTCCAAAAAAGATGTCCCCCACGCATGCGCCTGAGACTCATTGCTTTCAACACTCCTGGTCGTCTTTTGTTGTCAGTGTCAGTGTCAGTATCGTCACTTCTTTTTCTACAAACTCCCAAAAGAGAGGAAATAAAAAAAAAAGGAGAAAGAGCTGAAGTACGATGTAGTTTAATGTCGTACCCAGGAACTTTAGGTCAGATGTGGGATAAACTTCAGCAGACAACAAAGATGCCTTTTTTCCGCAAATGATCCAAATAATACAATTTTCAATCCTGATCTTAAAAATTTCTAAACATTTTTTTATATGTCATATTTCGTTTCTAACACCAAATTATGTCGGTTTCTTCAAAAATGCGCGAAGATACTTACAATTCCTCGTTTTTTTTAGATTCAAATTAATTCAAAGCAGATGGTGTCCATCCAATTTTATTTTTTACTCATATTAAGAAAATAAAATAATACTAATTTTACCCGTAATTTTCACCAAAGAGATCGGCCCATTTAAATTTCCGCCTTTTTAATTTGCTGCGAACCCAATTTCCGGACGCCATCTTAAATATTCACTTTTACCGTTTACCTCATCACGTTTTGTGAGAATAATAAGTTAACTGGCTTACGGTGCTTTTGGCTTGCTGAAATCGAAACCCAGGAACAATATTAGCTCTGATTTATTCCTTCTAAGTAAGTAATTTGCATATCTGTCGATTACGGATTATTTAAGAGCATTTTTTTCTTCTGGAGGCAGTCTGTTTTTGAATGTTCTGGGGACGGCTACATTTCGTTAGAGTTCCTTTGTTCACTTTTGAAGAGTTCTTGCCAACAAGGTCAGAATCTTTTTTTTTGGGGGGGGGGGGGGTACTTGACACCAGACAGAGTTTGGGTCGCGATTTAGCAATATTTCCCAACGTTCTACACCCGACCCTACTCTGATCTTGGCGCCGAAGAAATTTTCAAGTTTTAACACATTTTAAAATAGTTTCTTTATTAAAAGCAGCTCGGTCATTCGAAAGCAGATTATCAAACGAAAAGTTCGTATTGAATTTAGTTGCTTTTCAGGATTTGTTTTCTATTGCAGAGGCGCGTCCGAACGATTATGTTTCCTCTTTGCAAATAACGCTGGATTTTGTTTAGTTTTAAGAACACAATTTTTCCTTTTCTTTTTCTTTTTGCACTGAAAAGGCAGACAAATGAGTAAATTTGTAGATTTACATCCACAGCTAACCCCTTCCCATAAAAAATCCGGCGTTTTACAACATAGCAATACATGGAGAAATTACCGGATTCTAATGAAATGTTTAGTATATTTTAGAATGGATGTTTTTAATTAACCTAAAAATTCCTGTTTTTTGTTTAACTTTTAATTCTACAATTTTCCTTTTCGAATTTTTTTTTTTAACATAAAACAGAAAAAATGTCTTCTCACTTCAGTTACTGATTAATGTTTTTTTTCATTTGGTAGAATTAAAAGGTGAAGGTACAGAATAGTTACTATAGCCCCACTCACCCCGTCCTCCTCATATTAAGACTGGGTTTCTAAATAACGTTATCACTTAGAAACCCAGTCTTAACGTGAGGAGGGGGGCTTTGTTAATTATTCTGTACTGTCACTGAATTTAAACATAAATATGAAGTTTAAATTAATCAATTATATCGATCCTGTCGAAAAAAAAATCATAGGTAATCAAGAGTGAAGCTAGCTGAAGAGCGAGGTTGCGAAAAAAATAAAAACTTCTTTCGCGACCTTCTCCTTAGGTCTAATAACTACTGTAGTGTGGTGACAAATTGACGAGTAACGCTCTTCAGTAGTGAAGAAGGTTTTTATAACAACTGAACGCCATCCCCTACTGATATAAATTCTCTGCGAAAGCCGTCCTCGTCTTAGATGTTTGGAAGAACATCCTCAGTCGCCAGCAGCCACACTCTGGTAAGTCACTGATCCTCCTATTTTCCACAATCCTTACGTTAATCTTTTTTAGATTGAAAAATATATTTCACTTCCTCAATTTAATGGATGTAAATTTATATTATTCAATTACATTGCAATCCATTCATTTTATTTAAGTGGAAGATAATATTTAAATTTATTTAACCAAGTTTTTTTTATGTAAAATAACATCTCATGTTAGTTTTTTTTAATTATTTTACAATGTCATTTTTTACGGTAAACATTTTTTAGTGTAAATACGAAAGTAAGAATGCATGAATGTACATTTTTTTTTAATTTTTCCGAAACAAAACTTTGCAGTTAATTATTTTATTCTTAATTTTAAAAATAAATATTTCCGTTAACCGAGATCGTTTTTAAAAAGCTTTATATAGATTTTTTTCTTTTTTATTTTATTGATTTTTTTACTTATTTAATCATTCTTTTTTCAAACATTCCATCCTTCAAACCTGTCGCGAATTACTTTTTCTCGAAAAAAAAAGACATTTATTTAAGATTTTCGAAGATTAATTTTGTTTTATATTAGAATTAAACTTAAATGAAAACCGAAATGATGAATAGAATCGGACAGTTAATCGGGGAAAAAAAGACTCCAATCGTCATTTTTAATTTTCAATCTAATATTGGTGTTTCTATAGTAGGGGGCTCATATCGGTGCAACTGTTTCCGATTTATGGAACAAAACAAAATGGCCAAATCCGGTTACAATATGAAAAGCAGCGAAAAAATGTAAAAATGCAGACGTTACAAAAGCATAGCACTGCAAAACAAAAATAAATTCAATCACAGTTTCATCAGCTGTTCAGTCTCTCAGAGAATTAATCATATTCTGCCAAAAACAGCTTCATAGTTAAATTGAAAAATGACAACAAATGCAAACAGAAATGCACACTTTTGCTTACGTAAGGTTAGAATTAAATTTTCTTTTCCCCACAAAAAAGTTTAAAATATTTCTTTAAAAAAATTAAAGTTGATTAACTAAATGATTTGAAGAATATTATTAAACCCATTTTTAAAACTAGGTGGGGTGGTGGTAATTGACCCTAACTTTAAATCAAAGAAAAACTAAAAAAGTTGTTTGCTTTAATGTCTGTATTAATGTACTGTTTGGAGACGGCTCGGCTTTTTCTGGTCTGCTAAGTAAATTACAATTGGAAGCATTCATAACGATATAAGTCCCTTTCTTACCCTAATCCTAATTTTTAAAAAAAACTTTCATTACGCCTAAGCAAGGAAAATTGCCATTGAAAGCTACTGTGAATTAGGAGACATACTTATAGGGCATCTGAAGTGGGAAGTTGTGCAGCGAGATGTTTGTTTACATACCATTAAAATTTCTGCATATTCGTACAGTCAGTGAAACAGGGAGCACGGAGGGAAATCTAAAGCCTAGAAAAAAGTTAGAGTAAAAAACCTTCCGACATCCGTGGACCACTACAGTAAAGGGGTAAGATTTTTCTGATTGTTGAGTCGGTCTGTGATATTTATGTCAAGAAGGCACCAGGGCAGCAAGTTCGTTAGAGCATATTCCATAAAATTTCTTGTAAAAACTTGTAGACTATAATTTTAATTACTGATTACTCGTTTCACAATAAGACACATGAGTTATTTGCCCTTATTATTTGTTGTTGACATCCGGGCACAATAATTGTGCACCTTTTTATATCTGTCTTAATCAATAATACTAATTAATGATTATTTGTTTCACAATCAGACACCACAAGTTATTTGCCATTATTATTTGTTTTTGACATCCTGGTACACGAGTTGTCAACCCTAATCTTTAATTTTTTTTAAGGATTAAAGATTTCAAATAACATTTTTAAAATAAACCGGCAGTAGGAATATTTAGAAGCACAAGTTGGTAGACTTGTTCACATGTATATTCCGAACTTGGACAATGCCTAAAAAAATCTTACCTCCAGATCTCGAATTAAAAGCTAGTATAACAAGCTCTCCTGTATAAGGAACCGACTCGCACATACCGCACTTTCTACCTATTTCAGACGAACTGCTCTTTACCATAACATCTCGGGTATCATCATCAATATCCTGAACATCTGGCCGGGCATATATTTCATGAGAGTTAATAAAGTTAATTTGATTAGTCCTATCGTCTATGTCAGCTATCTAGCTCATGGATTTCTGTTCCAACATCTTCCTTAGGGATTCAGAAAAGAAAATCGGTACAGGTGTTCTTCGCAGGTATTCAATCTTTGTCGAATGATAAAGAGGTTGTAGTCGGTTTTAATGACAAAAGTAGCTCGACTTAGATAATAGTCTAGGTTTTGTAGGGTGTATACTATAGCATAGGTTTCTCTATCCATCAGTGGCCATCTCAGCTGAGTAGGAGAGAATTGGTGAGACAAAAAGTAAATCGGTACCTCTTCAGGAATATCCGGTACTGGACCATCTTTTTCAGGATAGGGCTGCAAAAGTTACATTGTTTTCAGTCATTGGTGTACAGGACCATGTTTTTACTTAGCTCCGGATAGTTAGACAAGGTCACTGCCGACAACTGCTCTTTTAAGGTGTTGAATGACCACTGGCATTCTTCAGTCAACCGGAAATGGGAACACTTCTTTGTCAAACCTAACACAGCCTTCTCCCTATCTATCTGGTTCAAGTAACCAATATTCAGACCCCAAATCGAAGGTACAGAAGTATGTTGACCTCCCCAGTAAAGTGAGAATATCATCAATTAGTGGCAAGGTGTAAGTCAACAATTTAGTGATATCATTTAAAGTTGGTGTCCGCCATTCTTGTCTACCACTACCATAGGGAAGCTTTTTGGTGAGATGGAATGTTCGATTATATCTACATCTAATATCTTCTTAACTGACTCTTTCACAAGGGTTCATTTCTGTAGATTGATTCGGTATGACCTTAGTTTTATGTGTGGCCGATTGCCTGTATTTATTCTCATCTGTACCGTTTTCGTATAACCCAACTGTGTCTGAATTATCAATTGTTTTCCTAGTCGATCCTACTAATGGCAATATAATTTCCATTTAATGGTTACTATTTCTTCTCTGATTACTGTTTGTAAATTGTCACAATCGACCGTCCTTTTATACTCTGCCCTCTCCCCAATTTTGTGAATCTTTATGATTGCAGTCGTGGTATTGGCTAACATTATCGGTACATTACAAGAGATGCCACCATCTGCAGCATCTTCCAACAGGGCTAACTCCCTCGTACTGAGGAGGGGCTTATCAGTGGGGAGCACTTTGTATGTCCCTGAATCTGGTTCCTCCACAGGGGATAGATTCCCACTGATGACTGTGACCATGCTTGAAGGAAGTATGAGATCTTCGGTGGCTATCACCGTTATCTTGTCAACTTCCCTCACCATCAGAGGTATCTCTTCACCACCAACCCTTATTAAGGCGGGGTTTAGACTGATCTTTGTCCTGTTATACTCTAGCTAGTCTCTACCGAAGGTGTGCCACATAAAGCTTTCACCCCTATTTGTAAAGATAGATACACTTTACCTGACACCTCAGTTTCTCTCCTATCTGCTTGTACTATCTGTAGATTAAAAGTCTAATTCATTTCTCTGGAACTCTACCTTATAAAATTTTCCTAACCTAATCATTTATATGGAGGCACCTGTTTCAAACAGCGCTTGTACTTCCCCTCTCCAACCTATCTACACCCTGCAGGTTAAATCCGATTTTTGTCTGAATAAGGCAAATCTCTGGGCCATCCCTAACATTTGTTCGAATGCTCCACCCTGTTTGCCTGATCCATCGTCCGCTTCTTTCTTGATTGGGTGCACTTCAGTTTTGTGTCTGGGCCATCCAGATCCCCAGCACATCATCACTCCCAGGTCTGGAGGCGGTCCTCTCCAGCCAACTTCATGAGAATGGAATCCCCCACCATAATCTTGTAAACCATGGACCCCAAAGTTCTCACATTAATACAGGTCTTGTTCTTTACTCTTATGCGTTCCCTTCTGGTCTCTTCCACTCTATGTAATTGACCCTTGGGGGCCTATTATGCAATCTTAAACTCTTTTTGGGCCAAAGCGAACGTCTCCATCAGTGAGGTAGGGGCTGCCCCTGTGTTGTCTTCCATCATAAATGGATTGTTTATTGCATCTGCATAATACTTTGCTAGTTGTGTCTTAACTGCCTCTTTGTCTTTCTGCACAGCATCCTAAAAGGCTAATTTTGCAAGACCTAAAACCATACCGTTGAAGTCTGACAGAGATTCTTCTTCCATCTGCTTAACTCAGTTAATCAACTGTTCTAATAAATCTGCCGAAGGGTTTTTGCTTAAGTACAGACTGATATATTTGGATACTACGTAATCAGTATAGTCATACGCCAAAACAACTAATTCTGAAAACGTTAACTGGTGTATTTTAGCTTTTTTGTTAATGAGTGTGCAGTGATGCGCTAATTGCCTGTGTATAAATATGTGAGTTCAGAGATCCATGTATTCGCCAAGTAGATCACAACTTATTGCTATGCAAGAGATTGTGTGCAATAAAGAGAAACTAGATCTTTCGTCATGAAACTGCAACAGTTTGCTTAAACGTTAAAAAAGCAAAGCAGTCACTTTATTCTTCTCTCTCCTCTTCTTTGTATGAAAAGTTATCCAAAGTATTTATTAAACGTTAGAAAAGAAGAGCAGTCACCTTATTCCTCTCTCATCTTCTATGTATGAAAAGTTATTGAAACAAAGTATTTATTAAACGCTAGAAAAGCACAGCAGTCACTTTATTCCATTCTCTCTTCTCTTTATGAAAAGTTATTGAAAGTGTTTATTAAACGTAAGAAAAGCACAGCAACTTTATTCTTTTCTCTACTCTGTATGAAAAGTTATTGAAACAAAGTATTTATTAAACATTAGAAAAGCACAAAAGTCACTTTATTCATCTCTTTATTCTTCTTTGTATGAAAAGTTATTGAAACAAAGTATTTATTAAACGCTAGAATGCACAAAAGTCACTTTATTCATGTCTTTATTCTTCTTTGTATGAAAAGTTATTGAAACAAAGTATTTATTAAACGCTAGAAAAGCACAAAGGTCACTTTATTCATCACTTTATTCTTCTTTGTATGAAAACTTATTGAAACAAAGTATTTATTAAACATTAGAAAAGCACAAAAGTCACTTTATTCATCTCTTTATTCTTCTTTGTATGAAAAGTGATTGAAACAAAGTATTTATTAAACGCTAGAAAAGCAGAAAAGTCACTTTATTCATGTCTTTATTCTTCTTTGTATGAAAACTTATTGAAACAAAGTATTTATTAAACGCTAGAAAAGCACAAAAGTCACTTTATTCATCTCTTTATTCTTCTTTGTATGAAAACTTATTGAAACAAACGTTAGAAAAGCACAGCTCTCACTTTAATTATCTCTTTTTTTTCTCTGAGGTTGGAATTTACCTATGTCACAGGAAATGAAAAAATTATAAAATGATTTAAATCTACACTAGCTAACTCTCTTCCAAACATTCAGTGTGAGGAATTGCTCTAACACATGGAATGCATCTATTGCAAACAGATGCAGATTTCCTGCAATTAACATCAGGATTTCTATGCAGTCTCAAGAGGATTACACGTTTGACGGCATTAGACTGCACAATCTGCATATATTGTCTTTGTTCACCATCAATTCAAACCTAGCAACTAGGTTTGTCCAGCTTATGGTCTAGCAAGTAAGATACTTTTCGCCACCTAAATTTGTTCAGTCAGATATTTTAAATCCAGACGATGATATAAGAGACTATAAGAAAAGAATTAGCCGGCTTATAACATTTTAGAACATATTAGTTAAAATGTGTTGCAAACAAAACGTGTTTATTATAACTTGTTTTTAGTATCTGAAATTATACTATAAAAAATTATTACTACATTTTTTTATCTCATGCAGGATTTATGGATTTTTGTTAAATATTATCTGAAAAGGAAATTCAGATCATAATCGCAACAAATGAACTCATTATATTTTAATTTCATCAAAGAATCTATATACTAAATTTAATTTGACACATTGCACGCAAAATTATTCGGCATCCTAAAAAAGATTTTTGCACAAGAACATGTGTAAAAATTAATATTTCTTTAAATGTATCTTTTACAATTTATTTTATATTTGCAGAATTTCCAACAATCAAAACAAAAAAGAATCCATTATTAGACTTGAATGGCGCTTTATTTCCTTGATGACTTGAAATATGGAAATGTCTTGAAAGAAACATATTTGGTAATTTCTTGAAATTTAAAAAGTCTCAGAGTAGAACAATCATATTTTTGTGAATTGTGTGAATCTTCTTTTTTCAAGTCAAATTTGGTAAAATATATACGAAAAATATTTTTTCAACAAGTGAATGTGCATTTAATTTCTTCCAAGCTTTTAGTAGCACACTAGTCAGAATACTTAGGAAATAAAAACATTTTAAAAAGTATGAAATAGGCAGACGTATTTCATATTAGAATGTATATTCTTAATTAGAGTTTTTTTAAATATTTCTTTGTGAAAAAATTTGAAAATATTAAAAAAATACAAAATGTGAATATTTCATGATTGGTTTCAGTTCTTACAAAAAAGAATATGGAAGGAAACATAGAAACAAATTGTGCAAAAAATATGTACAATATTTCAACTTCAGAAACGCACTTTAAATCTGACGGAGGAAAGCCATATTCTTTTGAAGTATCTGATTCTTCAGTAATAAATAATATAAGAAAACAACACACACGAACAGCGATAAATGAGAAACCACATTCATGTGAAGTATGTGGCTCTTCTTTTACAAACAAATCCTATATGTTGGAGCATATGCGAACACATACTGGAGAGAAACCATTTACTTGTGAACTATGTGGCTCTTCTTTATCTTCCAAATCAATTTTATTACGGCATATTAAAACACATACAGGACAGAAACCATATTCCTGTCAAATATGTGAATTTTCTTTTGTAAGGAAATCGCAATTGTTGAATCATATGCGAACACATACTGGAGAGAAACCATATTGTTGTGAAATATGCGGCACTTCTTTTTCTGAAAAGATAACTTTACGGCGCCATGTGCGAACCCATACTGGTGAGAAACCATATTCTTGTGAAGTATGTGGTTTTTCTTTTACACAAAAATCTTCTTTGTTGCAACACATGAGAAGACATACAGGAGATAAACCATATTCTTGTGATGTATGTCACTCTCCATTTTCAAAAAAATCACAGTTATTGCAGCATATGCGAATACATACTGAAGAGAAACCATTTTCTTGTGAAGTGTGTGATTCTTCTTTTAGAAAACCATTCAATTTTCTACAGCACTTGCAAACACATACTGGAGAGAAACCCTTTTCTTGTGAAATATGTGGCACTTCTTTTTCTGGAAAGACAACATTATTGCGGCATGTGCGAATGCATACTGGTGAGAAACCACATTCTTGTCAAGTATGTGGCTCTTGTTTTCCTTCTACTTCACATCTGTTGCAGCATATGCAAACACATACAGGAAAGAAAACACACTCTTGCGAATTATGTAGCTCTCATTTTTCGTCCAATTCACATTTGTTGCAGCATATTCGAACACATACAGGAGAGAAACCACATTCTTGTGAAGTATGTGGTTTTTCCTTTTCAACAGAATCACATTTGTTACGTCATATGCGGACACATACAGGAGAGAAACCATATTCTTGTGAAATATGTGGCTCTTCTTTTCAAACAGAATCAAATTTGTCACGGCACATGCGAACACATACAGGATGGAAACCACATTCTTGTGAAGTATGTGGCTTTTCTTTTTCAGCAAAATCAAATTTATTGCGGCACATGCAAAGACATGCATGAAAGAAACAACATTCTTGTACAAAATATTCTACTTTTACACAAAACCTATGTTGCAACACATGAAGAAAACGTTTGGGTTAGAAACAACATTCTTCTTAACTATGTTGCTCTTATTTTTCAACAAAATCAAATTTGTAGCGGAACATCCAAACACATACTGGAGAGTTTGAATTACTTACTAGAGAGTTTGAATTACCTACTAGACAATCCTTGAGTGTGTTTGGTTTCTCTGTACAAGGGTGTGTGAGGACAACCTGACATGTGGATACTTTCCCCTACAAGTAAACCTTCAAAAATGGTCTAGTGTTTGTCTCTGACAAATGTGGGTTCAAGTAGCGAGCAAGAAGAAGTCCCCAAAAGCATTCGTGCTTCGCATTCTATTGAGAATTTGATGTTTTGGAACTTAACTTCAGATAGTTTTTCATTAATGTATTTCCAAAGAACATTAATTCCATATTTTTTGTTACTTAGCAATTTTGAATTTACCGATAAATACCTCTCTGATCCCTCTGAATGGTCAACGGGTTTTCATTCCGCTCTTAGTTCCTTCTTCTATTTATATCTCTCACTGTTACTTCAATCAGGATGGTTCATTCTGCCTTCGACCCTTTCTTCCCCTCCCATGGCTTCTCCAAGTTTCTTTCTTGGTGTTTTCCCAATAAGGCGTATCTTTTAGTAGCTAATTAATTATCAATGACTTGTTTACGCATTCCCATGAATATCAGCCTTGTTACTCTAGTTACAAAAACAGATGTTTTAAATGTTTTAAGTAAGCAACAACTTATTGATTAATGCAATTTCTTATATCCTGCGACATTAGTACTCTCTAATTTTCCAAAGTGTGAGAAAAGAAAATAACTTTTATCTATTTATCTCAATTTTCGTCTAGTGCAATCTTTCTTTCTTATATTTCTAGTTTATTTCTCTTTCCGATTTTACAAGCAGGGTACTTTAAGTCTAACCTACGCCCTATCATTTCTTGTAATTTACTTGTAATTGACACTTTTTAAACTTCGTCATCTAGAAACAGATAAAAATAATACAAAGAAAAGAAAAAAAAGATCAAAAGTCCTTTAAGTAATTGTTCGTTCAGCATGTCACAATGTTCTGATCCTTCAGACTGTTTATATATGTATGTGTGCAGTTAATAGTTCTATTCCCGGAAAAATAGCAATAAAATCGATGATTAAGCATGCAATGGAATTTTATTCACACCCCTACAAGTTATTTTACCATTTTCCTCACTTTTGAATCAATCACTATTTCATTGTTCTTACCGTTATATTGTCTCTGTTGCTTTTTTAGACTTCTTTTCGGTGGTGGGGGTTTCGCCTATATTTATGTCAAAGGCTGTAATTAATGCATTTTATCGTGGTTCCGGTAAAGTTAACTAAATGGTGTCCATTCTTCGCGCATATACTCTTCTGTCAGTGGCTTTAGTTTACTTAACATTTTTTGGGAACAGTAGTGCTGTTAATGCCAATAATATCATGATTGAAATTATCAATACCAGCGGCCAAGCTATTATAGTACCAATATTATATCTCCAACCTGAAGTTTTTGCCTTCCTAACAAAGCTTATTTGAGATTTCAATAGCCTGAAACTAATTTTCTCTACAGGCTTTAATAACTCAGGCATTTTCTGTAAAGTAACCTTAGGGAATTACTTCATTATAGGCTCCCATAACCTTGTCCATCTTCTTGCATTAGTTCGGATCAATTTTAAGAATTACTCTTTATTCTAAAATTTCTCATCGGTCTAATTGTAATGAGAAAGGAAAATCGAGACCCCAAAGGTTGCGCATCCTATGACTGAAAATTGGGATCTAACTTTTATCATTCTGGTGGGGTTACCTTCACAAACCCTAGATAGCTCAATCTCTCCCTAGGTGGCCACTGCCAAAATCCCATAAGACACACCGACTGTGGAATGTAACCCAACATTCAGCAACACTTCATGATAATTTCATTATAATGCTTACCTTATCCGTTTTAAAAAATGTCGTAACTTTGTATCTGGCCAGTGCCCCGAGGTTTTTGCTCTGCTCAGGGGTAGGGTATGGGCAGGTTAACTACATGGTATATAATGAATGTATTATATCTATATAACGGAATGGATACTAACACTAATAAATGTTTACCCTCCAATGACGTAACACATCCTAACACATTATAATACTTTCATAATTGCTCAATGGAATCGACAGGCAATCTCAAATAATATGGTAATTCAGTCTGTATTTTTAATAACATTCTTCCAATCTCTATGGGGTTACTATACTCGGCGACAGGTGTCCCAGTCACAACATATCCAACTCTACGCGTACATGCTCTAATAATATAATCACATTTTTTCTCGAAATGTCCATACCTGGGAAAACAACCTTATTTTTGGTTAACTTTTGGGGTGGGCATATAGAACCCATGCCGAAGGTCCCATGCATTCCTTCCTTCCGACTTTAACCTCTAAATCCTCTACCCTGGACCCAAGACTATAATAATAATTAGGCAACACAGCTTAAAATACATATGTGTGTGTGAAAAAATAAATAAAAATAAACGATCAAACACACAAACAAAACGATACTCCAAACAAAAAGAACATGTGTGTGTGATTCTACAAAAAAACGTTCGATGCTAAGCAAGAACATTTGTGAACAAAAAATATCTTTCGACAAGCAAGAACTTTCATGAAACAAAAAAAACAAGAGAGAGAGAGAGGAGAAACCATATGACGGTTAGTCCTCACTTCTTTTCTTGTCTATATTTTCCTGACTGTTTACTTTTGCTTTTCTCGCATATTCTAATTCTGTCACTAGTAGGGTGTAAAAATAAAAATTATTTTTTTTTTAGAAAAATATGGAAGCGCCACCCGTTAGTGTCAACCTATCGCAGTTTATGGAAATGAGTGTTCGAGAATAGTTTGTCGCACAGTTTCACCTCGGAAGCAGACCACATAATCTTCTGTCCCGAAAGGCATTTCATCATTGACTAATGTTTTGTTATGAAAGGACGCTATGAAAGCTACTCTGACTCCATCTTATAACAGTCCTTATCGTGTGTTTGCACATACTAGTAAACTGTTCATCCTTGGCATAGGTTGGAAAAACAGACAGTAACGATTGATAAGGTAAAACGGGCCTTTTAGACATTCAAACTACAATATTCCATATACATACACTTTGCATCAAGCAACTCTTACTACACCTTTCAAATTGGAAACACCTCCAAAAATACATATGTCACCACCCCACGTAGTAGTCGGCGAGAACATTTGCCCAAAAAACTGTGTAAATATTTGGTTAGGCTCTGCATATAAAATAAACTTTTTGAATTCTTCTAATCTACTGTACCTTTACCTCAAAGGCATCAACATTGAGAAATTCCTGCTTCTATCAAAAAATCAAAATTAAAAAAAAGATCACAAACAAAAGAATTCTGTAAACTGAGTTCATATTTTTTTGTCTTTCGTTTTTGTTTTGTTTAAGCGGGGGTTGATGTAGCATTACTGAATTACTTCATACAGACTTTAGAGGGATTTGTTGAACAGAGAAAAAGCTTCCAGGCACCCACGAAAAAAGACGTTGATTATCCCTCCCGTCCCTATCGGCTACACACTTAGCAAAGCTATCCTCACTTGAAGATATACTGCTTTAAAAAGACTTTCAGCAGCCGACATTTATTACTTTGTTATTCCTTTCGTCACTGTTTTTACTACTGGCAACCTACACCCAACAGTGTAGATCATTTAAATAAATATATCATTTGTTATTTATAGAATGACCTTGTTCTTTTTTGTTGTTAGAGATTATTATAGGAGATAGTCTTCCAGTGTACGTATAACTTCCTATAAAATCAACATTAAATAAGTTGTGGGTCTGCAGACATAGTTGTAAACTATCACGTGATTTGCAATTTAAAAAAGTTTTTACCATTTTCTAGTTGTAGCCTCCATTTGTACCAAAATCTGAGTGTGATCAAAGCTGTAGCTAGCATACAAGAATCGACAAATTACAAATATCGCCCTACCAGCAGCAACAAGCCATAGTTTTCCTGCGATCGCGAGTAATTCAATCATTTAAATAACCATTGAGTATAAATGTTGGTGAATTTGGAGCAAAATACGAAAAAGAAACAAAGTATCTACTTCAACATGGCCGTCATATCTGAAATAAAAAATTTCGAACTGGTGTTAATCCAAATAAAATCCTCTATAATATCTTAAGGTCGTTTTTTGTCACGATTGCATTTTGTGTACACTCAACAGTAGTTATCGATGATTTTTTTCCTTTTCCAATTAGAAAGACATAAGATTATTTGACGAAAGGAACAGTTGATTTTATTTTGTATTTAAGTGCATTCTTTTATGTTGCTTTTTGGGTGTTTTTTGCAATTTAGGTATAAAAAGATTTTTTTAATTTATTTAACGGAAATAAATTTTTGTTTTCGAAGTTGAAATAATCCATTTTTATATTTTGGTCCCACGAAAACGACTGTTGCACCACACCCCATGGCCATGCATTTGCCCACACCCTTTAAGCACCGCCAGATAGGATGCCCACATGAATTCTAAACACACTCATTCGTCCGAGAAACAGAAACTGTAAACAAACACAGCTCGTTAACGGCCCCCTTAAATGCCTAGCCTGTATGGGCTATGTTATTACCTTACCGCCTCTGACCATGCATTTGCTCCATCCAACCCTTTGAACACCGCCAGAAAGGATGCCCAAATGAGCCCCGAACACACTTGTTTGCCCATGAAACAGAAACGTTGAACAATTAGTGCTTGTTAAATGTCTAGTCTCTATAAGCCGTTCTTTACAGTTTTCATACTACCCCCTGCCCCTAAAAAACAAGGTTCTAACCATTATCTTCTTCTTTGAAAGGAAGAAATTATCACAATTTGCGATAAATAACTTGCAAATAAAAAACAAACAACACTCATTAAACAATAAAGACTAAAATACGGTCATAACAACGACGGCAAAAAATACGTTTAAAACAAACGTTAAAAATAAAAGCAAACAGAAAACTTCCGAACTAAGAAAATAAGTAAGAACACATGTTTGTAATGTAACGATGTGAAAGGGTTTGAATCGTTGTTTAAAAGTCTTAAATCGTTTTCACTTTCTTTATAGCCTATACGCCTGTCGGTGTATTTTACCATAACGTTTTCGTGTGTGTGTGTTTTATGATGCATGCATATTTTACACTTAACGTAAGAGTGGGTGTGTTGCTGTGTTCCTTTATCATATATGCGGGAGAGTGTTCAATCATTAAATTCTCTTACCTAGCTCTTTCTTTTAAATGTTACTAAACCAGCATTATATGTAACGCGTCCAAAATGTCGAAATGTTTGAAGTGTTACTAAACAGTCTATAAACTTTTAAAACTAGTTTTATACTTTTTTATCTGTCCCTTTCTTTTCTTTCTTTTTATAATCTATGCGGGGTTGGGAGTTTAACCATCGTTAACATCTTTTATCGCGTATCAATGAGTGTGTGTGCCGTGGTCTTTTTGTTTTCCTCTTTCTCTTTTCTCATATAAAAATGTTCATCCTAATATTTTCTTTGCTCCGTTCCTCGTTATTATTTGTCTTCTCCGTCGCTTCTTCCTTCTTTCTTTCTTTCTGTGACCGCGTTGATTTCTCTTTCTTCGCTGCATTCATTATACAGTGATCGTCGTAGTTGTAAACAAATCTTTAGATTTATCGACAGAAGGGAGTCAAAGATAAATATTTGGAGAGGTCCAAAGAGGATCTTTTTGATTTTCTCATTATGAAACAACATCGAAGAAAGTGTTGGTATTTTTCCCGTTCAAACGAGGGATGAAACCTCTTGTACTCAATGTAGCAAAGACAAGGCTTAAACGTGACAAGAATGAGGTAACAACAACGGTTTAGTTAATATAGAGATTTTATATAACTAAAGAATAAGGAAGAAAGACAAAGAAAGGAAGAAGAATGTTGGTTGTAAGATAAGGTAGCATTTGCAGGCTTAACTTTGTCGTCTCATCTTCCTAACAGGGTGTCCTCGTGTGGTATGGCCTTTTGATGAAAAGGTATAATTATTCCTTTGAATAAGAGAGCTTTTCTTCACTCAATTGTGCAAAATACACGCAATATATATACATGCTTGTTGGATCAAGCATAGTATGTATAGACACAGGTTTGTGTCTTATCGGCAGGAAGGGAGAAGCGAACTTGTTTTGTCGGCTGATGCTGGGAAAGAGAGGGCATCGCTTAAAAAAACGCTGACGTAAGTTCGGCAGCGGTGGAGAAAGGTAGCCTGTTATTTGTTGATTTTCATCCAATCACAGCGCACATAAAAACAACTGCGTTATAATAATTTCCAATACGAGGTCCGTAATACTGTAACCAATTTCTCTCGTATTTTTGGTTATCTCTTAATATCTTTAACTTCTAAAGCTATTAAGTGGAGAACAGTTTTATACTCGACAAACATGTGCATTAGGTCCAATTTTAGCATATCATTTTTTACGTCTACTCGCCTCAAACTCCATGGCAGAACTGTCCCAAACTATCGTTTTGTGTGAGAACAACAAGTTACTTCATCGCGTCTCGATCTGCCAGTCTCCATTCTGACCTTTATTTACCGCACATGCTTTGTTCCCTTGATCTTAAGCTCACCTGTCTGTTACTCATACGTGGGAAAACAGACTCGTTTTCCCAAAGTTTGTGTCAGTCTGACGTGAACCCAGCTAGATAATTCCAACCTCGATCACAATCCATACTAGCTGAAGTGCACCTTTTCAAAATAGGGCCCCTTATAATAAAACAGTAAAACATTTTACGTTAAGTAAATTAAAAAATTAAAAACTAAAAAATATATTTTAAATTTCGTTTCATAACAAAATATCATGGGGAGTTTTTTTGTATTAAAGCCGGTTCGAAATTTCCGATTTCATATATGATGGCCATGACGAAGTAGATATTTTTCTATTTACTTTTTTTTTTTAATTCTACCGTGTATTAAAAAGATCGCTTTTAAAATATTCTACGCTGATCTTTAAAAATATACCTCCTTTGTTCAATCAGGAAAAGATTAACTTAAATAATGCCGAAGAAATTCAATATTTTCAATGAGAATTCGAAAAAAAAATAAAACAGACTGAGAAATATTTGTTTGATGTACGTATCTGTCACAGAACGAATATACACAAAAGATCACGTGAATTAATCATGTAGTTTTTATTTTATAAAAGAAAATTAAATTTTACCGATAAACAGGTAATATTGATATATAAAGGAAAGGCCATGATTGGTCATATTCCATATAGCTAAGGGAGATAACACCCCAAATTCAAAACTTTATTTCTCTATATCGAAAACCCCTTATTCGTTTATCGATGTAATTAGTTTTTATTTTATAAAAGAAAGACTACTGTATTAATTTACGTGATATATTCAGCCCGTGACAGGTACGTACATTAAACAGATATTCCTCAGTTTAATTTTTTCCGAATATCTTCGTACGTTAGGACCTCCAAAGCTGGCCATACAATTTACCCCCTACATGTAACACAATTTAACTTAAATATATGTTTATATTATTATCATAACTTATTTACCATTCAAAAGAAGAAACAAAATAAACTGCTAATCATTTTTAAACAAAATTTTCAATGATTTTTAAAAATCATTTTTAGAGTACGAAAATGATGAAAATGAGAAACTAAAAACGTGTGTACTTTATTTACAACTTTATTTATAGTTCCTATGTAGTAACCAATTTTTAAGCGCTAACACTCCTGTGTTTAATAAATCTAGCAAAAATCAAGTACGGGTCAGATTTTAACGAAATTTTTTATACGTATGCATTATTGGACTAATTTATCTTTAATATTGCTGTTTTCGTAAAATATATTAGGGGAAAAAAATTTCTACGTGATCCCCCTGTAAATGTTAATGCATTCATTGTAAATATAACATGCTTGGTTAGTATGTGTAACAGAGAACAAACACGCGTGTATGGTTCTATTGGGTCGCCATCTTGAGAAGTGGTTTCCCTATATTTATTTTCCGGAGAGTTACTTCTGAGGGGAATCTAAGGGGAGGTAACTACGCCATGCTGTGACCCCCCCCCCCTTATTTAATTTTATGAAATCTGAACGAAATATATCTAGGTCGGTCGAAATTTTAATGTTATATAAAGCAAAAGCGTCTTAAAAACATCCGATTTACTTTATTATATTTTGGGGGGGGGCGTAATTTGGTAAACTGGTCCGTAAATTCACAACTAAAAAGTGGAAATACATGCAATATTATTATATTTTGAAATGTTTTACTACCTCAATAAAATATACTGTGATCTATTGCATTGCGAAGGAAAAAAAATGGTCTACAAAATAAAGCATTTTTCAGATATTTAAACGAGTTCATAATTTAGCAAAAGTAGAAGTTTAAACATGTATTTTGAAAATACGCCTTTCCAATTTTTTCAAAATACTTTTATATAATATAGCCCTACTGTTATTAATCGTGAAAGACCAACATTGATATCAACTTAATAATATATACTTTCGAAAGGCATACTTATTTGGTAGTAGTAAGTTAGCATTTTTCGTCATTTCTATGGAGGTACTAAACTATGGAAGCCCAATACATCAATTGTTTAAGTGAAAGAGTGACATTTTTTTGCAAACGCACGCACGTGTGGTCTTGTGTTTACATTCTAAAAAAACTCTTTGTACGACACGTCGACAAAAGTAAGTATTGGAAATTTATGTATATATTTATTATAATAATAATTATAATAAAAGTTTTTAAAAGATTGAAGGTAATGCGAAGTTCCGGATCGCTGGAAGCTGTGAAGAACAAAAACAAAACAAAACCGAAATAAGTCGGATATAGATCGAAAAGGTTTGTTTATTTTTCTAGACGAACTTACAAGACAGCAAGAGTGTTAGTTTGTAATATTCCGGATGATCAGGGATCAATTTGATATATTTCGAGAGATCTTTTTCCTCTCCTTGTCAAAAATAAATAAAAGAAAAATCCCGGATTCCGAGAAAATGCCAGGAGCGCTGGGAGTTAAACCGGAAGTGATCAGGATAAAGTATCCAGAGGAAAATGAAATAGATCGTAATAAGTTCTGATAAGATAATAATTAGATATTATATCCTATATTATTATTCTTTTATATATATATATATATATATATATATATATATATATATATATATATATATATATATATTACTTGTATGTTGTTTCTATTTATTTTTTATATATTTACTATTATTATTTATTTTTTTATCGTATATAAAACGTTGATTTTACTTATAATATATATGTTTGTCAACAGGCTGGTTCCGGCATTACATGTTATATATGCTGTAGATAGTTATTTACTTGTTACCGGCGCAGTATATTATAATTTAGTTATGTCTGGTTAAGTTTAATCCTTATTTATTGGTTTTTATTTACCTCTTAGGTGTCTTTTGTTTTGGGTAGGGAGATTGATCGGTTTAATGGTTAAAGGGGACAAATCTGTTATCTTTGATATTAATTTATAAAGGAAATTCTGTTAATTGGCTTTGTTTGTTGAATTTATTTAACTAATCTCAGATTTCTTATTCAATTGTTTGTATGTTTTATTTATTTATTTGTATAATGTTTGTTTATTTATTTATTCAGATGAGGTGGGGCGTGGTGTGGGGTTTGAGATCAAATAGTGTGGATGTCAGGTACTAATGTAATGGTCAATTCTTTTGTGGTAGGGGTAAGCTGTAAATTGTAATATAATAGGTATGATTTGTGCAAATAGTGTTTATTATGGGGGCTTATTATCTGGGGGATGGGTTCTGGGGGGGTTAGGTTATATGATGAAGGTAGAATTTAATTCGTGTCTCTGGTTTAAAACTGGATTATGTTTGGAAATGAGAATAGCTTCCATCAGTCTTAGGTCACCTAGGTTCCTGGTCGAGGCTAGAATGGAAACGTTTATGTCTTGTTGTGTAGTATTGCATGAGGAAGTATGTTTAAAGAAGGAAGATATATTTGTGTTCATGTGTTCTTTGACACGCTGGTGTAGTTGTCTTGTAGTATATCAAATATAGGAGTGGTTACAAATACTGCATAATATATTGTATAAACAGTTAGTGCGGTGGCATAGTCCAGTGGTAGGAATGGAACAATTGGCTTGGGAGCATGGTTCTTGGGTGCGTGTAGTGCGTTTTTTGGAAAGGTGTTGACGTAAGGTGGTACCGGTGTGGGTGAGTTGAATGTCTAGTTTTCCTTTATGTATTGCACTGCGGATGGCATTAGTGATTCTGTCATTAAATAAAGGTAGTTTTAGGAAGCATGTGTTGTAGAGTGTGTTGTGTCTGCGTGATCTGGTCTTGCTGAGGTGGGTTATTGTGGAAGTAAGGTAGCCGTTTGTAATTAAGGTTTGATGGAAATCTTTGGTGTGTTTAATTTTATTGGCAGTAGATGAGCATTTATTTTGTATGCGGGTAATTTCATTACGGGAATAGTCTAGTTTGGCTTTAAGGGGCAGGGCAGATTTAAAATGAAAAAATAGGTTTTTACAGGCAGGTTTTCTGTAGAAATTGGTCTGTATAGAACCGTCTTCTGTGATTTTGAGGTTAAAATCGAGGAGAGATAGTGAGCCGGAGTCGCTAGGGTGTTCTATAGTAAATTTTATATGGGGGGTCGGTGTTGTTGAAAATGTCGAAAATGCTGATAGCTTCTTCACGAGATGAGGTGAGGACAAGAATGTCATCTATGTACCTAGTGAAGAAGATATGGGAGTGGCAGGTGTTGAGGGCTTGCTGTTCGAGTCTGTCCATGTAGGATATGGCTAAGAGGCCAGACAAGCTAGAACCCATGGGAAGACCAGCAATCTGCGTAAATATGTGGTGTTGGAAGGTAAAATATGTATTATTAATGATAATGTATAGGAGTTGGTGTATGTCTTCGGGTGTTAACCCGAAGAGTTCTAAGTTATCGGAGGAAGAGATGTGGTCGGAGATGAGGTCAATGGCTGGATGTGCGGGTATTGATGTGTATAGGTGTGATAGACAAGCGTATGGTTGCAAGGAAACACGGACAACTTGAATAGGATTAATCAAATATATTTATTTACCCCAAAGCAAAGATCGTTCTTTTTATTCTTAATTCCTTGATGACGACGGCGACGGCGACGGTTAAGTTGTTTATCTTAATTCTTGATGACGGCGGCGATGGCGACGGTTAAGTTGTTTATCTTAATTCTTGATGACGGCGACGGTTAAGTTGTTATCTTAATTCTTGATGACGGCGGCGACGGCGACGGGTAAGTTGTTATCTTAATTCTTGATGACGGCGGCGACGGCGACGGAGTGACCTTTTTTCTACGTGTTCACTCGTTGGTCGCTAGCTGGGGAAAAAAATGGCGGCTACCTCCAACTAGCGCCAAGCCCCTTTTTTTGTTTTCCTTTTTGTAGCTCTCCGGAAACGGTGAACGCTCAGCATGTCGCTGTCCAACATTAGTTCCGGATAGAGTGAGATCTGTTATATAACAAATGCCCCCTCAGATCTCAATCAGGTTTGTGAACTAGTCCGTGGGATATCCTCAGTTCATGACAAAGTCCTTGAAGCGTGCAGGTAGTCGTCCTCTCGTCATTCTCGCTGGTAGCGGAGTACTGTCTGTATTGCCCTCTTGTAATGTTGTAGGGTGTATGTCGTGAGTTGGATCTGGGTCCCTTGGTGACTGCGGTTCGACGTGATTTTTGTGGTTGGTACATGGTGAGAGGGGTAAGGGTGTGTTGCATAGGTGTGGTGGTCGAGGGGCCAGTTGTCTGATATGTGCGCGGTGGATCCAGGCTGTATCACCCTTTTCATCTTGCACCTGGCACATCACATCATTTGACTTTGTGACCGTGAAATTCCCCACCCAAGGTAGATGAGATGCTCGGGCCGGTCCTGATTGTGGCCGATGAAGTAAGACCCTGTCACCCACTTGTATTGAGTCTTTGCAAGTAGGATTATGCGCATTCCTCTCAAGTTTGTGGTCAGCCTCGTCGTTGGCCAGAGTGACATGGTGGTGAACCTGCCTCAGCAGGGCATTGATCTCCATGCCATATGCCCCCGGATCGTCGCTTCTGATTTGTTTATTGTGAAGCATAGGCAAACCAATGTTGGGATGACGACCAGTGATTGCGTAATGGGGGGAGACACCGGTAGCGCTATTGACCGTGGCGTTCATGGACGAGACCACAGATCCCAGGACGTCAGTCCACTCGCAATTTCTGTCCTCGCATAGCATATATAGCGCGTTTTTCATCGTTCGATGTTGTCGCTCGATGTTGCCTGAGCTCTGTGGTCTCCACGGACAGTGGAGTTCCTGCGTGATAGCCAACTGGTCGCAGAATCGTCTGTACACTTCTCCCGTGAAGTGTGTGCCACGGTCAGATGAAACAATCCGTGGAATCTCCCTGTGTCGAAGGAAGAATTGATACAACCCACGGGCTGCGTCAATGGCACGGTCCCTTGCGCATGGTATGGCCGTGAAGTACCGACTAAAGCTGTCCAAAATTGTCAGGATGTAACGTTTTCCTTTCGAGTTTGGCATTGTCACAAAGTCTATGAAGACCAACTCAAATGGTTTCTTTCCGCGTTTGCAGTGACCCATGGGCCAGTGGGTGCGTTTGCCCTAGTTCCCTTTGCATTTTGCGCATGTTACGCAAGAGTCAACGTAGGCCTTGATGCTGCGGTTCTTGAACTCCCACCAATAACTGGACATGAGTTCTTGCATGCGCGTGATGCCCGAGTGATTGGTGCCTTCATGTGCTTGCGAGAGGTATCTGGCACGAAGTTTATACGGCACAACCAGTTTGGGGGAGTTGTTGCTGTCCCGAATCATCAAAACGGAGGTGCCTGGCTCCAGAAAAAATTGTTGGAAGTGTCTATTGAAGAGCGTAGCACGGTGATCGTCGGGATCAATATGTGGTTTATCCGGTGAGGGTGACTGGAGGGCACTGATGATCTTCGCTAATGTTTCATCCTTCTGTTGTTCTTCTGCAATGCCCAAGTGATTGCAGATTCTCTCTGTAGGGATGGAGGATGACGAATGATATGCAAAGAACGCATTGCTGATGTGTTCTTGTGCACGGGTGCCTTGTGGTGAGTGAGTCTTAGGAATCAACCGTAAACCGTTAAGTTCGCTGAGGCACCAAGACGGTATATACATGCGTAAAACTGACCCACTTAGCTCGAAAGTCTGGCCTGCTGGGGTCGGGTCATACGGAGTTTTGGCCTTCTTCTGCCCGCAACCCCTACTGAGCATGTCAGCCCAAATGTTCGATTCGCCCTCGATGTATTCGAGAACAAAATCGTAGCACGAAATTTCTTCTTGCCATCTCCGTATTTTGGCATTATTAAATACCCGCTGATCCAGATACGTCAATGACCTGTGGTCGGTGAAAAGAACAAAGGGGCGGTTTCGGAGAAAATAATCAAACTTAATTATCGCCCACTTGATAGCGTATGCCTCCCGTTCCGTCGTGGACCAGTTCTGTTCCGTGGGGTTGAATGCATGTGAAGCAACAGCTATGATATTCTTCTTCCCGTTGTCAGCTTCTTGCATTAGGATCGCACCACATGCGACATCGCTAGCGTCGGTGGTGAGTGTGAACAGCTTTGAAAAATCCGGGAATGAAATGATTGGTGGAGAGGCAAGCCGTTCTTTGATTCTTCTGAAGGCTTTGTCGGCACTCTCAGTCCAGAGAAAAGGTTTATTGGCCCTGTTGAGGTCATGAATGGGAGACATGAGTTTTGAAAATGTGTCCAATCGGATTTGTTCCTGCAAGCGCGTTTCAAGGAATTGCCTAATCCATACCAACCGCCCGATAAGGCTTTGTAGTTCCTTTTTCGAAGTTGGGGGCTTCATTTCTCGGATAGCCCGAACGTATTCAGGATCAGGCTTGAAACCGTCACTGGTGTTATGATCGAATGGGGTAACTGCTACACTGGTTATAATGCGTCCGAGGAATTTGGCCTCAGGTGCAAGAAATGAGCATTTTTCCGGGTTTAGCTTGAGACCAAAATTCCGGAGGGCGGTAAAAAGCTGTTCCAGAGCGAATATGTATTCATTGAATGTTCTTGCATGTACCAAGTTGTCGTCGATGTACGACGAGATGTTATCGCGTGAACTGACTGTGGCTAAAGCTTCCGCTACGCAACGTGAAAAGATCTGTCCGGCAGAGGTAAGACCGAAGGCCAGGCGAGTGTACTGGTAGCACTGGTCCTTCCATGTAAACGCGGTTTTGTGACGGTCCTGCTGGTCGATTTCGATTTGCCAGTAGCCGCTGCGAAGATCCAGAGAAGCAAAGTAGGTGTTGCCCCTGCCGATCTTGTTAAATAGATGGTCTATCCTCGGTATTGGGTAAGGGTCCAGATCGACTAAGACCTTGTTCAGTGTTCTCTTAAAATTAGCCACTACGCGAACTGAACCGTTTTTCTTGCGCACAGCGAACACTGGGCTGTTAAAGCCCCTGGGGTCACTGCATTTTTCGATAACGCCTTCATTCGCCATGCGTCTGATTTCGTTATCGACATCGGCTTCCAAGGCCTGGGCGATCGGGTGTTGCTTCTGACTGCGGGATTGGCCGTTGGTCGGTATCCGGATGGGTCGGATGAACGTCCCTGGTTTGTTGTCATTCGAGCCGATGATGTCAGCGAATTTGATAAGAAGTGTTAGGATCGAGGGTCGTGTTCCCCCGATTATAAACGTGTACAGTAAATCAAGCAATTGTTGCATGCAAAGACGGAGTAATAATTAATAAACAAAATGAAGTAGTTCAAATAACGTTTATTGAACGTGTGTGTACGTGGAATGATGAAGTGTGTGATGTATGCATGTGTGTCGATGGAAAAACAGTTCTTGAAAAGGGTATGAGAAGAAATGAATCCGGCGTAGGAAAAGTCTTTGAAAGCCGTATACAAAGAAAACGAGTTGAGAAACTCTTACCGTTGTTTGCCCACGTGTTGACGGAAGAAACGTGTGTTGGTAGTTGTTAGGCCGATTGAAGAGGAAAAACGTGAGACGAAACGCTAGTGTATTAGCGTCGTTCTGTCGACCAGAGAAGAGTGAAAGACGGAGCGCAGGTGCCAGCATACTTCTGTCGAGGCTGGGTAAGAAGAGGGAGATTTTCCGTTTGGCTCCGGGTTTTATAGTCCGAAGGGCAGATAACTCTGGTGTCGCTTTACAGCGCCACCTGTTGGTGATAAAGCGCCACCTACCGGCAAACCGGTGTAGTTATGTTTTGAAAGGAGGAGGTGACTGCTACAAGGACTCCCCCCCAGATTGAAAAATATTGAAAATATTATTCAATATATAGTTGTAGATGAGAAGCATTCTTTGTGGGTATGTCTGTTTTGCTGTTGAAGATTAGAAAAAAGTAGTGTGCACGCTACTTATTTCTGTTTCTGCATCTGTATTGAATGATTGATCGCAAGTGCATCTGCGGAATTGAGTGTTTGTAACGCATGTGGATCTGCGTGTTGTTTGCATGCAATTGGGTCTGCATCAAGTTCGAGTGCAAGTGAGTTTGCGGTCGAAAAATGTTGAGTGCAAGTGAATTTGCACTTGTTGGTGGCGTTGTTCATGTTGATTAGTCTGCGTGATGCGGAGCTGATGAACGAACGTTGAATTGTCAGTGAATGTTTGGTGCTTGGGTCTGCGCGGTTGTTGATGAGTGAGCACAAGTGAATCTGTGCGGTGTTGATGAGCGAGCACACGTGAATCTGTGCAGTGTTGATGAGTGAGCACAAGTGAGTCTGTGCAGTTGTTGATGAATGAGCACAAGTGAGTCTGTGCAATTGTTGATGAATGAGCACAAGTGAGTCTGTGCAGTTGTTGATGAATGAGCACAAGTGAATCTGTGCAGTTGTTGATGAATGAGCACAAGTGAGTCTGTGCAGTTGTTGATGAATGAGCACAAGTGAATCTGTGCAGTTGTTGATGAATGAGCACAAGTGAGTCTGTGCGATGTTGATGAATGAGCACGTGAGTCTGTGCAGGTGTTGATGAATAAGCACAAGTGGGTCTGTGCAATTGATTGATGAATGAGCACAAGTGAGTCTGTGCAGTTGTTGATGTTGTTCATGTTAATTAGTCCGTGTTGTGGAGCTGATGAACAAACATCTAGTTGTTGAGATCGGTGGTATACTATGGTCAAAGTCAGATGCACAAATGTCTGCAAGTGAGTTAGCAGGTCCAGGTACAAGTGGGTCTGTACTGGTGTTGGTGCGCGTCGTTCGAGTTGATGTGTCCCCCAGTTGATCAACGAACGTCCAGTTGTTGAGTATTAAGTCGTGCTTGTGCAGTTGTACTCATTTTGAACTGGTGTGATTTCTTCCATAGTGTCGTCAGTGATGTCCGGAAATGTTTGGTGCTTGATGAATATCCGGGAAAAATGTGGTTGTTCAAGTTGTGTTGAAGATTGTTGGTAGGCCTTGAAGGGTGATGTTGTTCGTGTTTGTCGTCGTGTGTTGGTCGTTTGGTAGTTTTCTTTTCCTTTATATATATATTTCCAACACGTGGGTAGAAAGGAAAAAGAAAAAAAAAAAAAAATGGAGTCGTAATTTTTTTCACACGAGGAATGACGTTTTTTGTTTTCGTTTTAGTTTGTTTGAATGTTAGTTTCCACGTAGAGAAAGAATGGTGGCTTCTCTTTCCTTTGTTGTTGAAAAGAAAGAAAAAAAATTTTTTCGTATTTTCTTTTTTGTTTGTTTGAATTTTCATTTCCACGTGGTTAGAGAAAAAGATTGCGGCTTCCCTTTTTGTTAAAACAGAAAATAAATTCGTATTTTCTTTTTTTGTTTGAATTTCCGAGAGATAAAAATGGCGTTTTTTTTTTTTTTGAATTTTTTTATCAACACGTGGTCATGGCAAGGGGTGGCGGCATCTTTTGAATTTTTTTTTTTTTTTTTTTAACACGCGGTCACGAAAAAGATGGGCAGCGTGAGCGTTTGTTTTCTTTTGATCTCCACGTGTTCAAAACAAAGGAAGTTGCGTCTTGTAAGGTCCTTTTGTTCGTCGAAAAAGAAGAAAAAAAGGATTGGCAAAAGTTTGTCTTTTTTTTTTTGTATATATTTTTCCGACACGTGGGTGGTGAAAGAGAAGAGGAAAAAAATGAAATTGTAATTTGTTTTATACTCGGAGAAAAGCCGAGGAATGTTTTTGTTTTGTTTGGGTATTTCCGCGTGGCCAGGAAAAAAAATAAAGATGGCGGCTTCTTTTCTTTTGTTTGTTTGTATATTTCTACCACGTGGGTAGAAAAAAAAAGGAAAAAGATGGGTGCGTAATTCGTTTCACCACGAAAAGAAAGACGAGAAATAACTTTTTTTTTTGTTTCTTTTTTTTTTTGTTCTAGTACGAAATTAATTACTACGCAACATACCACAAAGCTTGCACGTCGGGTCACCAATTGTTAAGTATCGAGAGGGGGTGATGTTCCCGGACTATAAGCGTGTAAAGTTGAATCAAGCAATTGTTGCATGCAAAGACGGAGTAATAATTAATAAACAAAATGAAGTAGTTCAAATAACGTTTATTGAACGTGTGTGTACGTGGAATGATGAAGTGTGTGATGTATGCATGTGTGTCGATGGAAAAACAGTTCTTGAAAAGGGTATGAGAAGAAATGAATCCGGCGTAGGAAAAGTCTTTGAAAGCCGTATACAAAGAAAACGAGTTGAGAAACTCTTACCGTTGTTTGCCCACGTGTTGACGGAAGAAACGTGTGTTGGTAGTTGTTAGGCCGATTGAAGAGGAAAAACGTGAGACGAAACGCTAGTGTATTAGCGTCGTTCTGTCGACCAGAGAAGAGTGAAAGACGGAGCGCAGGTGCCAGCATACTTCTGTCGAGGCTGGGTAAGAAGAGGGAGATTTTCCGTTTGGCTCCGGGTTTTATAGTCCGAAGGGCAGATAACTCTGGTGTCGCTTTACAGCGCCACCTGTTGGTGATAAAGCGCCACCTACCGGCAAACCGGTGTAGTTATGTTTTGAAAGGAGGAGGTGACTGCTACAGAAGGTTCGCCGTATCCTCCAATTCGTCCCGGTTTGGGTGATTCGGCAGCGATAGCCCAGTGTTCTGCTTCAGCCAAGTTAATTTATCTTCCAGTGTCTGGGCGTTGGGTTGAGGTTCCGACTTGAGACTCTGGAATACAGCAGTTTGGGGTTCACATGCAGGAACGTGGGTCGACGATGTCGGCGGCGCGATGGTCGCGGCGTGTGATAAGGAACCTGAGGGAAATGTGCGCCTGAATTTTACCGTGGAATTTTGGTTGTCAATTATATATGAGCTGAGCGTGCTGTGACGCAGGATATTCTGGCCGATCAGGATTGGTGTGTTTTGGGTTGTAACAAGCACGTTCTCTTTTTTGAACGTGGGGAAATTGTGGTTGCCAATCGTGACGTCACATGTCAGTTCACCCAGGGCGGCTATGCTCCCATTGATACCCTTCACCCGAATATCAGTGCGGGTCATATATTTTTCAGCTTCCTTGGGAAGCTGGGACAGCGGTATGATGCACGTGGAGCATCCTGAGTCTAACATCGCGATGCCGGAGAAGTACACACCGTCAATATTGAATGAGGATTGGACGAGCGGTGAATGGTGGTTAGGTCCTTGAAAATTGAAGACGTGATGGCTGATGTGAGGGTCGGGCGAACGAAGCATCACATCTCGTCCTGCCCGAACGGAAAATCCTGTGTTATGAATGTTTGGTCATCATCCATTGCAGCGATATGAGCCTGTGCTTGGGTGCGAGGCGGGTGGCGGAATGGGCAATTGTGCCCGCGAAAGCAGGGTCGACCCCCGAGGTAATTCCGGCATAACGGGGTCTGTGAATTGTGCTGGCGACCTTTGCGACCTCGCGGACGGTCTTGCTTCGGATGTTGGTTGACGGGGCCTCTCTGGTGTGGCTGCCTACTGAGTTGGGGTGACAGGGTCGTTCTGAGTGACGCCTCATCCTGGTAAGACTGCTGTGATTTCTGTGTATAGTAGGCTTCTTGTGGCGAGAAGACGTCAGATTTTACACCACGATCGATGTATCGCTGGGCCTCGCAAGCTATGCCGATCGCATTGTAATGATTGTCCATCGTCTTTACTAGGTGAGTGTAAATATTTGGAGTCCAGGTTTTCACCTTTTCGCTCATCAGCATCGCGCCTATTATGGAAACCAGACCGTCCACTGTCAGGTCTGTCTTTTTATCCTTTTTGAATTTCGTTTTAATGTGGACGGCAGCATCTCTCAAAGTGTTCTCCAGGCGAGATGCGAAGTCTGGTAATTTTTCGCCGTCTATTCGCTCCAAGTCCCAGGCTCGGCTAAGGTGCTGGAAGCTCGTCATCTGGCTGCCGTGGGCCGCTTGCAAGTACTCCTTTAGTTCCTCAAAAGTGGACGAGTCTGACTTTGAATCCACCATCTGCTGAAAGATACCCTGGTCAAGTAAATCTTTCGCGGATTTGACGAACTCGCCTTTTAGGCTGGGATATCTCTCCAATTCCGGTGCGACGTGGATGGTATAAGCTTTGTTCAGCGCCGTGATGAATTGGTTCACGTCATTTCCCGGGCGGAATAATTTCTGCTGTTTGAGAACGTCCCGGATAGCCTGTTGACGTAT
>OY744533.1:465000-602500 GCA_963556195.1 Sepiola atlantica | reverse complement strand
ACATTCAGACTGATATGGGTTCCTTCCTTATAGTACTCTATTTTTTAACCTTATATTCACCCCAAACACAGCACAATGCCACTGTAACATGCTGTGAATTAGGAGTCACACCTACAGAGATATCCTAAGTTGGGAGTTGTGCAGCGAGATGTTTATTCACATCACATTTAAATTTCTCCATGTTTGTATAATCAGGGAGCAAGGATGGAATTTCAAAGTCTAGCAGTTTAAGGAAAGAAGCTATTAGAGTAAAAAGCCTTCCTACATCTGTGGACCTCTACAGGTAAGATGTGAGATTTTGCTGATTGTTGGGTCAGTTGGTGGTATTTATGTCGAGGAGGCACATCCCATTTAATTATTAGTAAAACTAGCATAGGGATGCTAATTGGCAGCGATGGGATATAGATTTGAGCTTGCTAGATAGTGTGGGACCTATTAGATAAGAGGCTCTTTTTGGACTCTGTCTATAAGGGAGAGGCTAGTGGTTTATGCACTAGCCCAGATGTGACAATAATACTCCAGGCACAGGTGAATGCTGGCTTTGTAGAGATATAGGATACTGGCAAGTGTGATTAACTTTCTAGAACGGTAGAGAGAGGCCACCTTCTTTGCAGTAGCTTTTGTAATATTTTTTATGTATTTGTTCCAATTCATGTAACCTGTGAATGTTAGGTCGAAGAGTTTGAATGATTGACTCTCTGGGAGGATGCTGTTAACCATGGCAATCAGTAGTTGAAAGGTTTTCTTATAATTGTTAAAGGAAAGGAGCTTTGTCTTAGTAGGATTAAATGTTACATCAATTTATGTCCCCATTCCACTACAGGCTGGTCATTTTGTAAGGATTCAGCCATTGCCTTAGTTATGTGTGTGTTCGTTTTGCCCACATGTCGAGAATAGAGCGTGGTATCATCTCGGACACAATTTCATGAAGTAGGTTAATTATGAAAATCAGAAACAACAATTGTCCAAGGATCGATCCCTGATGGCACACCCACATTAATGCCATATTGTTTAGATGTACCGCCATCAAAAGCAACCTGGATCTTTCTTTTGGCTTAGAAGGATCTGATTATATCAAATATTCGTCCAGTAATACTGTACGAATAAATTTTCATGAAAAGTAATTCATGCCAAACCTTGTCAAAGGCTTTGGAAATCAAGAGATACTGCCGTAGCTTCACCAGCTTTGTCAAGTGTATCATATAGTTTTAGAATTGACTGTGAGGATATCTGCAGTAGAACGGGCTTGTCTAAATCTATACTGTTAATCAGAAAGAAGCTTAGCATAAACGAGGTTGTGGACTATCACTAGATTGACTAATGATTAGCAGAAGAAGACTAATGGGTCAGCTCTTTCACCAGAATTCTATGAGGCAGATACCACACAAGTAATTTTCCAGATTCGGTAAGGTATAGAGTTGTAGAGTTAAGAAAGAACATGGGGCAGTTAAGAATAGATTCCTGTATTACTATAGCAGGGATAAGACTAGGTCCACATGCTTTGGGGTGTCACGGTTTTTTATAATATCAGGGAGTTGTTTGTTGAGTCCAACGTGGAGTTCAAGGCGAACAGCTAAGCAAGCAGTTATTAAGCCTTATCAGTTGCCGTGCAGGCGACATCATGGTGGTTGTATTGTGGGGGAATTGTTGTTTGCCCATTATTCACCACACTATTATAGATTTTTCAGAAATCGTGGGTTCCTAATTTTTGCGAGTCAATACATTTTCTCTTTTTCTCGATAGATTTTTCTTTCAAAAAGTAATTTGTGTCTTGTATGTACAAATAAAGAACAGGATTTTTAAAGTTGATACACAAAGACATTTCAAACATTGATTTTTATGATTATTTGAGGGTCTCAATTGCTAACTCTGAATTATAAGGCAAAGTCGAATTAGGTGCTCGAAGACAAAATTCTAGGCTAAGATCATTATAGTATCTGTTCAATCTTCAGTAAGAGGAATTAAAATGGTTTGGGAAAAATCTAATAACTTTGGATCTTATCACTAATGTCTGAGTTATCTCAATTTTAGTGACATTAAGCAGTTGAGAATAAATAGTTATTTATTCTCTGTGATGCTATCTACTTCGTAAGTTGATTATCATTAACAGTATTTTAGTTTCGGAGGAAAAAAGGTTGAATTTTATCGACATCTTTGTATATGGAAAGCAAGAAAATTATCTAAAAACAATGTCTTATTTTTTACCGATAGTTTGTAATTACATGAGTGAAAACCTTTTTTTTTCCAATTCACTTGAATATAATGTAATGGTAAAAGACAATTTTTAGTTTTCTCCCTAGAAAATCGTTAGATATTCAGCCAAATAAAAGAAACTAAACATAAACGATCGGTTGAACCTTGAACCGAGCCTTTACACATGTTTTATTCTGCTGTTCTATGACACAACAATAGTGGTATTTGCCCATGTGTTTTCTGTGTTGCTTTACCAAGTTGTCTATGGGCAAAATCACATTACGTCTGAAAAATATGTAATATGTTGAGGCCTACATTGTCTTTTTAACGAAAATTCGTAAATTTAGACAAAATATCACTCCAAAACTGTTTAAAATATTCCACCTTGCTGTTGCTCTGAGGTTGATGAGGCGAATTATCAGCCACAATCTGAAGACTGGAACCACTGTTTAAGCTTTTTATCAGGCAACATGTCGGCTTCATGGCAGCTAGTCAGCCGGTCGACAAAGCTGATGATATACATATTCCCACAAGGGATCTCACCATATAGACCAGAGAAATCTAGGCTCATCTTCTCAATAGCTTGGAGGTGCGTTTTTTGGAGTAGGGCACAGTGGGCTTAGAAGGGGGGTCATGCGGTCATTAACCTATGAGTGCCCATAATGTACGGTGTTTAGCTGTTATACCTGTTGGTCATCATGTTAGGCATCAGGGAGGGTAGTGGGATGTTAAACAGACTGATATTTCCCATTTTGGGAGTCTGAGGCCCCAATCACCATCATTTTGGGCCAATACATGGAGGGGCTAAATTCTGGGCAAATTTCAAATTATCATAACTTGCAAAGTAAACAAGTTGAGAAAACAAACAAGACCTTTTTTTAGTATTACAGGAAGAGAACTCATCAAATATCCACTTTAAAATGAAAATATATCACTCGAACATCAATGAAACAACAAACAGTGATTCACATTATGCATCATCCGTCAGAAAGCACAACAAAGATTCGTACTCGGTATTACACCCAAGTATCGCAGCTTTGAGCTGCTCACAGCTACGAATACTGTGCTCTGTCCCTTTACAATGTCTGCAATTTAATCGCTCCCTGGCCTTCATGACACTGGGGTCACTCTTGTCCCATAATCGATTGATACAATCTGATAAATTATCAAACTGATTGGTCTTAATTCGGTATTGTCGAAGAAACTTGTTGGCTTCAATACCTGACTCGGTGAAATTGAGTAAACCAATACAGCCGTTTTCAGCAATCAACTCTGCACTGTGCCCCAGAACAACATGTGCACTAGGTGTGATGTGGAGTCATGGAATTGAAGCAACGTGGAGGTATGTTGTTCTGCAGAATTCTCTGAACTCATTAACTTTTCAATCTGAGTTGATGATAGTCAGAATCACTGTCATGTTCAGCACCAGTTATTCGATCTTAGCTCTCAATTCAGAGCTATCAAATCCTTGGGTGAACAGTTTTCAATTGTTGGTGTTCAACATAACCGTAGCATTATTCCCAGTTGTGGAGGTTCCATGACCAGTTGGATCAGCTTTCTCCAAGGTGATGTTTCTTCCTTGACTCTGGCTTATGTATCCTCTTTGGCTTGTTTTAAGAATTCTAACGCTGGAGTCCCCCTATTTGACACATTCATCTTTGCCTCCGAGCAAGACAAATGATCAGCAGTGGCATGGTAGCACATTTTAAAGATCCATCCAAAACACCGGAGAAGATTGTGGAGAGGGTGCATGTCCTTCTCGCAGATCTCAAAGGTATCTTCTAGGGACTGATCGACCTTGAACCTGATGATATTAAATCAACATCATGACACTGTTCTTTGCTCTTTGTTCAGAGACAACAAAACACACCACCCAGACCAGATATGGTTGTGTGCATTTTGCCATCTATCATGGACATTTTGGCATGAACTTCAACATTGATAGATTTGTTAAGATGGTCCACCAAGAACTTAACACCTTGTCGTTCCTTCTGAAGATCTGCTACAACTTCACAGTCGTCACGGGTTTCTTTTCCCATCAACACCATCACTGGACGACAAGATGAAGAGGAGGCATGTGAGGGGTTTTCCCAGAGCACTTCACCATTCACAGTCTTTAGGTTCTCGATACAGAACATGAAAATGATGATGTTGTTTGTGTCGATTGAACCCTTCTGGTTGAAAATGGAATGTCCACCACTGCCATCTAAGCCATCGTTAAGCGTCATCTGGATCTCGTTGAGGTTGTGGAATGCGGGCAAGTGATGCAAACAATTGGGCAGACATAAGTTGCAAGCACTGGAGGTAATGGTACTTCACACGACTGTATGGAGTTGCAAGTGTTTGTACTGTTAGCCTCCACTTCTTCTTAAATTTCAACAGTTTGTCGTATGATGAAAGAACATCAGCTCCAGCATCTTTCAGGAGTAAACGAATGTCTGTGTAAATCCATTTGGTCATTTTGCCACTCTCGTAGATGGCAGATGCAACCTCCAGTGAAATGTGTCGGTCTGGGATGGACTCATTGAGTAGGATAGAGTATCCCACTTTAGCAACCTCTTTTTAAGGAATTTGTTCTTCAGACTGAAGGCAATCATTTTAGTGGGCGAAAGTGTTCTCTGCTTCAGCAGCAGCTTTGGTCGAATCCATATATAGTCGCTCAGTTGTCGGCGTTGTTGACAGTCACTGACCTCCTTCAGAGGACGCTTTGCCTTCAGTACATAGGTGTGACGTTAGAGCACTACCTTCTCATCAAATGACCTGGATGAACTGACCACTGAACGATTCTTGTTTTGTTGCTGCTGAAAGTCTTTGAACACAACTTTCATGTCAGAAATTTATCACTAGGTGGGATCTCTAGCTTGGATGAGACCTGTTTCACAACTTCATCGAAATCTGGCACTTTGTCGAATCGAGATCTCTTGCAGTTATTGAAAATCTTAATGAGAGCAATGTTTGTCATGTCATTTATTATAGTTGTGTATATAAAAAAAAATTATGGCATAATGTGAGATGTTAAAAAATTGAATATGAGAAAAATGGAAATATTCAATTTTTCCATTTTGATTTTTATTTTCAATGTAGGGGAAAACGGGGAAACAACACCAGAGTGGTCATGAATTTAAGGTTGAAAAGGGTTTGAATTGTTTTCAACTTGAGAGAACATTCTCTCTCAATTATAATGGTTAAATTTGAAAAAAATCAAGAATTTTTTCTGGTTTACGGCCAATATTTGACTGAAAAGAGCTTAAAAAAGGGTAAAAATCAGGATTTTCCAGAAAACAGTGAAGTTTCATGGTTTTCTGATGCCAGATTTGGATTCTGCACCCCAAAAAACATAGGAAAAGTGGTCTGGATGATGAAATTTGAGTAAGAATGACAAGAATTATCTGGATTTATGGTTTCAACAGTCATTGTGGGTTATCCAAAATTACGAAAAAATGGGCAAGTTCAAATTTTTTCAGTATGTTAGAATTAAAATTGTTCTTGAGAGTGATTTTTTTCACCAAATTGGATTATGATAGCTTTCTATGTCTAGATTGTTTTTTGTGAAGCATGAGAAATTTCATCTCGGGACTTTTTTGCAATCTTTCGTAAAAATATGCCGGCCGGGGGCAAATTTTGTTTTTTCTATGGAAAAAATGCTCATTTTTATGGTAAATTTTGTGGAAAAATCCAAAACAAAACAGGTCAAAAACTTGTTATATGTCCCATTTTTTATAATGAAGTAAATTCAGAGCATCTGGTATTATCTAAGGGGCTTATAGGACATATTTAGGGGTTTCTAGAAGAAATTTTGAGCAATTCTTCAGGTGCACCGAAATTTACTCCTTGGTAAAAATCACTGTAGTCGCTATTTCGCAAAGATTCGAAATTCACGAACTTCAAATGGGCATATCTTGAGAAATAATTGGAGTTAGAAGATAAATTAGCCCATTTTTTGCAACCTCAGACTCTGAGCTATTCAAATATATAGGTTTCATAATGATTTGAGGAAGTTTCTAAAAATCCATATGTCCACTTGCCAGCCCAATGTGTAGGGCAGACTTATGCTTAGCGCTACAGGTCTGGCAAATTACACAGATATTTACATACACAGTAACCTGTTTGTAGATGGTTGGGATAGTAGTATTATATGTCCTAAATCATCATGGCACTGACTCACTACACTGTTTTGTAGCGACTTGGGCACATCGTCTAACCTCCTTATCTCGATTTAGAAGGTATTGTAACCAGCCATATAAGGAAATGACTCTCACGGCTTTGATAACCCTTCCTGATTCCAGGACTTCTTTTTGTGCCATTCTTGCACTCTCTACCTATTAAAGACCAACTGCTCTTTACCAGTACATGCTGGGTATCATCATGCATATTCTTCTCGACATTCGGCTGAGCATGACTTGGATGGGAGTTGATAATGTTAATTTTATAAGTCCTATCGTCTAAATCTAGTATCTTGCTTATGGATATCTGTTCCAACATCTTAAGAATTTGGGACAGAAAATCAGCATAGGTGTTCTCTCTGCCTGAGAGGTATTCAATCGTGCAGTTATTCCCACTGTTGGATCTTCCTGTTTTTCCATTCTGCTTCAAACAAATACTGAAGAGTTTTGTTGTCGGTTTTAATAACAAAGGTAGTTTCCACTTAGATAATAGTGTAGCTTCTGTAGGGTGTATACTATAGCATATGCTTCCTTCTCAATCACAGGTCATCTCTGCTGGCTAGGAGAGAATCACTGAGACAAAAAAATCGGTATCTCCTCAGAAATATCTGGTACCAGACCATCTTTTTCAAGAAAGGGGTTCATTAGGCAGGCCCCAGTACATTGTTCCATGGTGTTGGTTTACAGATGTACAGGATCATGGGTTTACTAATGTCCGGATAGTTTTTAAGGTGTTGATTGGCCGCTGGGTGTTCTCGGTCCTTCAGAACAATGCTATCACCCTTATGAATCCCTTGACATGATTGCAAGTGCAGAAGATACTCCTTAACATTTCTTGACAAAATCAAAATAGCTTCTAGGTAGGCCATAGAGAATTGCTCCAACCCCTTTAGCCCTAGCGACATGAGCTGCTGGATGAGACTTGTCATGTTTGCTTGCCTGAAAATCATGACACTATTGGTACAATTCCACATGACCTGCGAACACAACCTTCTCTCTATCTACTTCGTCCAGAGCAAACTGCCAATGTCCGGATTTTAAATCAAGGGTACTGAAGTATGTTTACTTCCCCGGCAAATTGAGTATATCATCAACCAGTGGCACGGGGTTAGCCAGTTGGTTAGTGATATTAACACACTGAGGTTCACCTAAAACTGATGTCCTCTATCCTGCTTGTCTACCACATGGAGGCTCCACGGCAAGAAGGAACGTTTATTATGCCTGCATCTAACAGCTCTGTAACTGCTTCATCCATAAGGGTTCGTGTCTGTATAGGGGTTTGGTATTACCTTTATTTAATGGGTGGCATATCACCTCTACCGTTTTCATCTGGCCCAACTCTGTGTCTGCATCCCTATTTATTCCTACTAACCACAATATATGTTCCATGTGCTCCTGAAGGGCTACTATTTCTTCCTTTCTGATTACTGTTCTTGAACTGTCACACTCGACAGTTCTATGCTATATACCCTCTCCCCATACTTACTGGCAAGCTTTCTCCACCTTTTCCTGCTTGTTTACTTTTTTGGTTGCATTCACAGTATTGGCATACATGATTGGTATGTGACCTGAGTTGTCATTATCCAGAACAGCTTTTAAGGCTACATCCCTCTAGCTGGAGAGTGGATTATCAGTGGGGAGCGCTTCTTATGTCTCTGATTCTGGTTCTTCCATGCTGTAAACTATGGGCATGCAGGGAGCTAGTACGAGATCATTGGTAGTTGCCATGGATATATCTTTGACTCCCCACACCCTCAGAGGTATCTCTTTACCCTAACCCTCAGTAGAGAAGAATTGAAACCGATTTGTGCCCTGTTAAAGGCTAGCCAGATCCCCAGCACACCATCACTCTCGAGTCAATAATATATATTGGACCAAATTAAAAAAATCTCTATCCATTTGTCAGCTTACTTTATGAGATAAAAATTCACCACAATAATTTGGTCGATCGTGCACTCCCAAGCTCATGTCACAAAGCAAATATTAAAAAGAAAAAAAAATTATTGCTTAACCGGTAACGTAAAATTCGTCACTGCAGTGTTTTTGTCAAGTCTGTCCAGCATGCATATTTTTGTCCATGTGACAGTCCTTCTTTTTTTCCCTTTACACTGACCTTAGAGAAGTAAAGCAGTCATTTCTCTTCTCTTCTCGTTGTTTAAGAGGTAGCTTTTGTGTTCGTGTGTTTGAGCGTTTTTTGTCTTTTCTATCTTTCTGTGTTTTCTTTCTTTCTGCCTTTGTTTCTTATTGTCCGTGTCTCTTGTTAATTTTGCATTTGCAAGAAAACAAAATCAATCTTTATGCTATATATTTATTTTTGTAACCCATATTGTCATGGGAAAAATGAGTTTTTCATTTTTCAAGTTCGAAAAGTTATTAAAACAAAGTATTTATGTAATGGTAAAAAAGTACAGCAGTAACATTATTCCCCTGCTTCTCATCTGTATGAAAAGTTACTACCAGAAAGTATTAAACTGCATCTGGAATTTGAATATGTTTGACGAAATGCAGCGAACATTAGTCTTTGCTTCAAAGTTACATGTTTGAGTTGCATTAGAGTGCACATTCTTCATGTGTTATCTATGTTCACTGCTAATTCAATTATGTGCGTTCAATACACATTGGTGAACCATGGTCTAAATCTAGCCAATCAAATACTAGAAAAACATTACCTGGTGTATGTCAAACTTTGGAACATGTTAGTCAAACTGTGTTGCAAACAAAATGTATTTATTATAACTGTTTTTTGAAGATTATCAAAAAATATTTGTTTTTAAAAATAGTGTCTAAAATTATACTACAACATAAATTATTACATTTTTTTATCTCATGTAGGAGTTAAATATCATCTGAAAAAGGAAATTCAGATCAGAATCGCAACAAATGAACTCATTATATTTTTAATTTCATCAATAACAAATTTAATAAGACTATACTAAATTCAATTAGACACGTTGCACACAACATCCTAAAAAATGTTTTCACACAAGAACATGTATAAAAGTTAATATAATTTCTTAAAATGTATCTTTTACAATTTTATATTTGCAGAATAAAACAAAAAAGAATATTGGACTTGAATGGCTCTTCATTTTCTTGGTGACTTGAAATATGGAAATATCTTGAGAAACATCAGTCTGAGAGGAGAGCAATCATATTTTTGTGAATTGGGTGAATCTTCTTTTTTCATCAAGTCAAATTTGGTAAAATATATACAAAATAATTTTATCGACAAATTTATGTGTATTTCTTTTTCTTCCGTGCTTTTTAGTAGCACACTAGTCGGAATACCTGCTCATTGACCTTTTACTAAATGCAAAAGATAAGACACCAAAACTACTCCAGAAGAATAAGGACATTTTGTTGATAGTGAAAAGAAAAATATAAAACCTAATTAGGGTTTGAAAAAATGATCTGTCAAAAGATTTAAAAATAATATATATTGGAACAAATTCTTAAAATCTCTGTCAATATCTGGTATTTAATGTCATAAAAGAAAAATATATTAGTTGACACCCTGTGACTATATGCATAGGTAGATCCTATTCAATTTTAAATTCAAAGATCAAATAACCTAAAAGTAGTTAACAGGCACACATTTTTCATATTAGAATATATATTCGTAATAACAGTTAAAAACAATAATATTTTTTGTGAAAGATTTTGAAAATATTTTTAGAAATTTAAGTACTTGAATATTTTATAATTTTATTCTGTTCTTACAAAACAGCAAAATATGGAAGAAAACACTGAAACAAATTGTGCAAAAACTACATACAACATTTCGACTTTACAAACGCACTTTAGATCTGATGTTGGGGAAAGGCCAAATTCTTTTGAAGTATCTAATTGTTCCCCATTAAATAACACCGAAAAGCAATATACTAAAACAAAGAGAAATGAGAAACCACATTCTTGTGAAGTATGTGGTTTTTCGTTTACATGTAATTCCAGTTTGTTGCAGCATATGCGAACACATACCGGAGAGAAACCATTTTCTTGTAAAGTGTGTGGTTCTTCTTTCACACAAAAATCCACTTTGTTGCAGCACATGCAGACACATACAGGAGAGAAACCACATTCTTGTGAAGTATGTGGCTCGTATTTTTCTTCCACGTCACATTTGTATCAGCACATGCGAACACATACTGGACTAAAACCACATTCTTGTGAGATATGTGGATCTTCTTTTTCAACGAAATCGAATTTGTTGCATCACATGCGAACCCATACTGGTGAGAAACCATATTCCTGTGAAGAATGTGGAACTTCTTTTTCGGTAAAGATAGGTTTACTGCGGCATGGGCGAATACATACTGGTGAGAAACCATATTCTTGTGAAGTATGTAGTTCTTCTTTTACACAAAAATCTTCTTTGTTGCAGCACATGACAAGACACACAGGAGAGAAACCATATTCTTGTGAAATATGTGGATCTCCTTTTTCAAGAAAATCACATTTGTTGCGGCACATGCAAACACATACTGGAGAGAAACCATATTCTTGTGCAGATTGTGGCTCTTTATTTTACACGAAAGCACATTTGTTGCAGCATATGCGAACACATACTGGAGAGAAACCATTTTCTTGTCAATTGTGTGATTCTTCTTTCACACAAAAATCTACTTTGTTGCAACACATGCGAACACATACAGGAGAGAAACCACATTCTTGTGAATTATGTGGCTCATATTTTTCTTCCACATCACATTTGTATCGGCATATGCGAACACATACGAGACAAAAAAGAAATTCTTGTGAGGAATGTAGCTTATCTTTTTACAGGAAATCCCACTTGTTGCGGCACATGCAAACACATGCGTGAATAACCTACTAGACAATCCTCGAATGTCTTCAGTCTCTCTGTTGAAAGGTTTGACAGGACGAGCTTACAAGAGGATACTTTACCCTACAAGTAAACCATGACTAAATATTCAAAATAACATAGTATTCCAAGCCGAGATAAGATCCACTCGAAACGGCTATACACTGGATCATACCTCAAGTAACAGCACTTAACTGGATACTCCTAGGCTAGATTAATTCTTGTCCTGGAATACTGTAAGACCAAGCGACTACAAGAAAGATATACTATAACAAAGTTAACTGGTCAAATGGGGAAAGGAAAATGTTTTTAACTTCTTTACTAACAAAACGTTTGCTAGGTAAAGGAGAACTGAATATTTGAATATCTATCTCATAGAGATCAAGTGCTAGCCCCAAGTAGGGGCTTCTTGATTTCTGAGAACTTTGACTAAATAAAATAAAACAAAAGAGAAAAGAAATTGAAATCTTAGGAAGATCTCCATTATTCCAGTAATTGTAGGAGCAAGCAGACTTATGAAAAATAATTTTTTAAAAACAGTACTGGGAAAAGTACAGCTTGATGAAGATACTGACATCAACGACCTAGAAAAGCAGGAACAATAAAAATACCTTAGCATAGAAGAAAACGATCCAATTTAACATGCCAAGATGAGTGTAAGAAAATTTGCAAAACACATCTAAACAAACAAAGTTACTGCCGCCAGTGATAACATAAAACTTTGGCATTATTGACTGGCAATAAAATGACATTAAACTAAACGAGGAAAATGTTGACATTGTACAGAGTAATGTACAGACACCAGTGTCTGCCAAGACAGTATCTGCCCAGAGGAGCAGGAGGTATGCATCTTTCAGAAATTTACAAATTATTGTCATTATTGTGAGCACCGGTCGATGAGTTCCCAGAACCCAAAACCTTATGATGGTACATCAACACCAAGAAACAAGAGCCAGTAGAACAACCTCTATCATAAAACTGGCCAAACATTTTGGACAAGACTGACTTACAGGTGCCTGCCACGGAAATAGCCTGGAAAAGTCGCTAGAAATACACCAACACCTATTGCAGAAAACTGGAAGAATAGGCCAACCGATAATGTGTCAAATATTTTCTGGATAAACTATCCCAATAATATATAAATAAAGAAGGCCTTCTAAACTAACTGAAAAGAGGATCGCTCCACTATGATCGGGAGAGAATTGCACTGGCTTCCCATAATCAAGGATTGCTTACCAAAAAAAACTATAGATGTGACACAATGGAGTGTGTAAATATCTCCACTAGACCATCTGTAAAACGTGTAATAGCCAGTGTAGCAACAAGTCCTGGGAACATATACGAGAAAGAACAGTTTGAAATGAGCCATACATCCTCCATTATGACTATGCAATTCATACAGCAACATATCTAGTAAACGGAGCTGTTAAACTTGACGTAGTGATATGGAACAAAAAGGAGAAAGTATCAACCCTAGTTGAAGTCAGTTTATCTAATGATGCTGTATTAAACACAGCTGTAAGGGAATAGATTACAAAATACCAAGGTCTTATGTACGACATGAAATAAAACTGCAATATTAGAAAGATCTCCATATTTTCAGTAATTATTGGAGCAACCAGACCTATAAAAAAAAATAACTACCTACCGAATATACCTGGTAAACCAAGTGCAAGAGAAATACAAACAATTGCAGTTAACAATTAAAAAGACGGTTATAATCTTAAAAAGATCTATCGGTTGTAGTGTCTCAAATAGCGGTTAATGTCCGATATCCAGCAGAATACCTATCCCCAGCAAAAACAAAAAGATAAGAACATTTTTAAAAGGAGGTAAGCCTTGTTTTTGTAAAATCTGTGGTTCGTCATTTACAAATAACTTTTTTGTTAATAAACATGCGAATCCATACTGATGTTCGTATTGAGTCAATTCACTTGCTCGGCCACTTAGAGAAAAGGTAGGTGAGCAAGCGAGCCTCACCTGCCTGACTACTACTAAGAAAGGTGCAAGGCATATATCCCAACAACAGGACCACAGCACTTGTCTCTTTCATTCGCTTTTCATCTCTCGTACACCTGGCTGCTACTGAGAGAGGAAGATGGCATATATCGATCACGGCAGGTTCTCCTCTCACTTTTCATCCCATACCCCCTATTTGTTTCAAAGGAGTGGCCCCGAATAGGGAGAACCATACAGGGAATAAGGAGCCCGGAAATTTGGAAGATGAAAAGAGACAAAATTCGGTCTACACTAGTTAAGCAAACGAATAATAACCCTACTTCTTTGTGTTTTCGTCAAAAGTTCGCTTTTTAATATGGGGAAAAAATTATTTTAAGAAATATTTATTAAATAATTATTTTTAATGTAGGATGCGTTTTTTATTTACAAAACCTTTTTAATAATCAAACGAAACATTGCAGAATTATCGTTCTAAAATGTTTTCGTGTCACTATTTACTTGCCTCCCCACGAGGGTAGAATACATAATAAAATAAAAACTCTTATAGGGTGCGTTTTTTTTACAATACGTTTTAATAAACACAGAAAATTCTATTTTTCGTGTTGTGTATTTAAAAAAGGGGGGTATATTAAATATTTATTTTTTCATGTAGGATACGTTTTTTACAAAACTTTTTAATAAATAAACGAAATATATACATTTTTAATATTCGCACATTGTCCAACAAACTTTTTTTCCATGTATTAATATTGACACACACATCAGAGTGCATTTCATTTGAACAATAATATGTCTCTCCTATCTTTCGAGGACCACATTTCTGAAATAAATCTTTCTGCAGTTTTATATCTATATATATTTTATATTCTTCTGTGTTTTTCTTTCACTGTGTATTGTATTTCGTGTTTTTTGCTTATCAGTTCTCGTCAGACGGACACCTCTTCTAGCCAACAAAACATTGTTAGCTAGACGGAGGTGAAAAAAAAATATTTTTAGTCTGTCGAATACGGAACATTGCACGAGATACTGGTGAAAGAGCATGGCAATGAGAGCGGCAGAAGAATTCCTGGGAAACCAATCATTCAAAAAGCTTCTTAAGCTGAAGAAAGACGACGCAGTTCTAGTTCGACAAACTCTCGAACCGTGCGTAAGGCAAACATCAAAATGATTGCTGAGCACATAGTGGACAACAACATTCGAGGAGGACATACTCGGTCATCTACAAGTAGATAACCAGGAAATTACGTTGACACAAGTCGAGTTAGAAAGAAAAAAAATTATGACCAGAATGGAAACTGAGAAGGCACGAATCGCTTAGGAAACGTACTACAAGGAAAACGTCAAGAACCAAGAGCGAGAGAGTTCAACGTGGCTAGCAAGTGAGGCTGATACCAAAGTTTTGAGAAGAGGAGGTGGACGAATATTTTTTTCACTTTGAGAATACGGCGATAAATTAGGAGTTGCCGAAAAATAGCCCAGAAGACATACAGAAGGTTGACTATCGTTGAATGTGGGGACTGTGACACCGTCAAAGATGCCATATTGAAAGCATACGAACTCGTGCCCAAAGCGATATAAGCAAAAGTTTCGAAATTATCGAAAACCAGAAGCTCAAACCTATACAGAGCTCCTCAGGCAAAAATAAGCGTTCTTTGGCAGATGGAGCTCGTCGGAACAAGCAGAAAAAAGCTACTAAAAGTTGAGGCAGCTTATTCTCGGAGAGGAATTTAAAAACGGACTCAATAGCCAGCTAAAACTTTACGTAGAGTATAAACGAGTCAAAACCGCACAAAACTGGCGGTGTTAGCATATGAATATTTCCTGAGTCACCAAATCTTCCAGTTGAAGCCCACCTACGTGAGGATACCCGGTATCAGACAGACTGCGTATAAAGAAAGAGGTTACAATTCACCAACCACGAGAGTGAACGTTAAAAGTATTCCTCCTATGAAATAGAATTAGAAGCCGATAATAACATGCTTTCGTTGATGGAAAGATGGACACATCGCTAGAAATTGTAAGAAACATCCTGATGACGTAATGGAGGGCAATTTTATGCCACAAGGAGCAGTCTCGATCAAGAGACAGCAAGACACCTATAAACCCTTCGTGTCGACGGGACAAGAATCAAGGGTGAATGACGGCAGAATTACGTCCAACATGAAAATACTGAGAAATACAGGAGCGTCCCAATCCTTGGTACTCAAAAGTCGACTTCCAAAGGGAATTGATTCGGCAACCGGAAGACACATTTACATGAAGGGGATATGAAGTGATCTTATAAAAATATGCATTAACCAAATTGATATAAAGTCTAAGTAGATTTCGGGAACAGTAGAAGTGGGAACTGTAAACAGATTACCCATGGATGGCGTCGAGATGCTAATGGGAAACGACCTAGCAGGACCGAAAATAAACAGTAACCAGACGAGATTTTCTACTTCCCAACGGACGCACCACTTCAAGAAAATATCTACGACGAGAGTATTCGATAGATACTTCGCTGTTTCGAACTGTATAATATCCACAAAGATAATTAGGCAATTTCTCCAGATGCAAATGACCAGATAGCGAACATCAATCATGCTTCATTATATAGAAGGAAAAGTACAGACTCCAAACGTTAAGATTCAGCAAAGAATATTCCAACCACATAGCATCTAACCCCTTGTCTCTTGCATCACAATAGATCCACTAAGAAAGTAAACAATCCAATGCTGGATACAACCATAGCAAGGGTAGAAAGAAGGACGAAAATAAAATAGTAAACCATCTACTCTTTACGGAGGATCTTAAACTCTATGCTGAATCTGAGAACCAACTCGACTTTCTGATAGAAATTGTAAAAGATTACACAAGGGACATCTGTACAGGGTTTGGATTCGACAAATGTGCTAAATGCATATAAAGAAAGCGAAAGACACCATCAGAAAAACTTAATGTAAACACTGGGACTATAGAAGCCTAGGAGAGAATGCTGTCTATAAATACTTTGGAGTAGAGGAGAATGAGACTCTTGAGCATTGAAAGATGAGAGAGAAGGTTCAATGATAATATATTAAGTGCCTTAAAAATCCACACATCAGAACTCTCACCCAAAAATAAAATAATTACCATCAATCAACTGACAATACCTGTCGTTTCCTCTGGATTTGCCATTATCGATTGGACACAAGGCTACATTAATAGACTTTACATAAAGACTGGAAAAATGCTGTCCCACCGACATCAATGCATGGACAAGTCGTATTGACCACGAAAGGAAGGTGGTCTAGGCTTCATTGAAATTAACCACATGTACCAAGCTATAATGTCGGGGCTTCCCGTCTCGCGGGTATCAAACAATATGAAAGAACAACAACTCAGAAGGTAACGTGTTAACAACAGCTTGGTCGCAGATAGACTGCCGTCCAAACATATATTTATTGAAGAGCGCACATACCTAAGGGTAGATAACTCATAGAGTTATGTCCCTTTGATTGGGGACATCACATCCCTCCCCATCTTGGTGGGACAACTTGTCTTATTTTATTTATTTATTTATTTATTATTTCTTTTTATTTATTTATTTATTTTACATTATGTAGTCTTTGAATCGGGCTGGGGGCAGTCTTTCCCGAGATGGATTTCGTCTCGGTAACTGGTCAGCTATTTGTGTTTTGGGTATTTCCAGGTCTTCTGAGGTGTGTGAATTGTACTCACTTTCCCAGTCTGAATCAGAGTCACGGTTCTCATTCCTAGGTGTTATGCGTTTTAGCAAAGAAGAGTTTCTAGTCATTTTGTGATTTCCTCTCTGCATCGTTATCATACTTCCCTTCATTTTTGTAATGGTATATGGTTTAGGATTGTATGGTGTTGACAGTTTGTTTTGTCTCTTCTGCCTGACCAAAACCATATCACCCAGGCTGAGAGTTGTTGTTTTTGCCTTTCTATCAGCGTACCCCTTCATCTTCTCTTTTCCTTTGGAGTCATTTTCTTTTATTCTTTTATGTGTCGGCCCTGTTACTGGGCTTTCGATACCATTTGGTATTCCGATGTTCATTTTTCGGCCCGTACAAGCTTCAAATGGTGATATTTTAGTGGTGGTATGGGGGGTGGCTCTATATTGCCTTAGGAAATGTGGTAACTGGGTCTTCCAGTTGTGGCCTTCCACCGTGGCTGCAAGAATGTATTTTTTTAAGGTGCGCATAAAACGCTTTACTTCACCATTTGCCTCCGGCCATAGAGGTGTAATGCGTCTATGTTTGAAACCTGCTTGTGCCGCTAAGTCTTTAAAGTCTTGTCCTTGAAATGGTGGACCGTTATCAGATTTTAGAATGGTTGGATATCCTTGTCTAGCAAAGATCATGTTTAAACGGGGAATAACTGTACCCGCAGCTATTGAGGGTATTACCTCCACCTCAGGGAATCGGCTGTAATCGTCGATTATGACTAACGCATAGTCACCTGATGGGAACGGACCTGCAAAATCGACTGAGATTTCAGTCCATGGTGCAACTGGTAGTGGTGAGGAGTGTATGGGTTCGCGGCTCATGTGCCTTGGGTCTGAGGCTTGGCAGGGAATGCATCCGTGTACTGTTTCCTCCACCAGTCTATCGATTCCTGGGAACCATACTTTTTCCCTTATCAGTTGTTTGGTTTTGACCATGCCCTGGTGAGATTGATGGGCTAAATCGACGGATCTCTTCCTCAATTTTGAGGGAATTACAAGCCGGTGTCCTCGAAGGACGAGACCATTGTGTGTTGAAATTTCGTCCTTGAATAGGGAAAAACTTGACAGCTGGGGGTCATTCCATCGTCCATCTTTAACCGCACCCTTGACTTTTTGTAACTGGGGGTCCTGTTCTGTGGCTTGTTTGACTTCCTCAAGAGTTAAAGATTTTGGTATGATATTCTTAGCTATATATCTTATGTAGGCTTCTGCTACATTGTCTTTAGATGGTATGTGTTGTGGGTGATGACTCAGATAGTCCGCAGGGTTTTTGTCATCTTTCCCGGGACGGTATACCAGGTTGTACTGGTAGGGCATGAGACGAAGACGCCAGCGTTCCATTCTCGTTGTTGTCGGTTTGAGACTTTTCACAATCCCTAGAAGAGGTCGATGGTCGGTGGTGATTTCGAATCTCGCTCCATATAAGTAGAGATGATAATGCTCAGCTGCATATACCACGGCTAACATTTCTCTCTCAGTTTGAGAGTATCGTTGTTCTACATCTGTGAGGGCACGACTGGCATAACATAGCACCCTCCCATCTTGTGTCAGAACTGCACCTAATCCAACTGGGCTTGAATCTACCAGTATGTCGGTGTCTTTCTTCGGGTCAAAATACGCCATCACCTCAGCTCCAGTCAAGCTTCCTTTAACTTGTTTGCAGCTGCTTCTTCTTCCTCTGTCCATCTCCAGTTTGTATCTTTTTTTGTGAGCCGTCTCAGTGGTTCACTAATAGTGGCATAATGTGGAATAAATCGAGCCACCTACTGTGTCATGCCCAAGAATGATCTGTCTTCACTGATGTTCCCTGGAGACTTGCATTTTGTAATAGCCGAGATTTTCTCTGGGTCAGGGGACACTCCATTCTCACTGAAAATGTGTCCGAAGAAAGTCAGTTTCCGTACAGAAAAAAGGCATTTTTCTTTGTTCAGCTTGGCTCCTACTTCTTGTAGACGTTTCAAGGTGTTCCTCAAGCTGATGTCATGAGATGACTGGTCACGTGCATATATTATTATATCATCTGATAAGTTTTTCACTCCAGGGATGTCTCCGAGGAGGTCTGATATAGCTTTTTGAAATAGTTCTGAGGATGCATTCATACCAAAACTTAGTCGCTTGTAACGAAATAAACCTTCATGCGTGGCAAATGTCGTTATATATCTGCTGGGCTCTTCCAGTTCTAATTGATGATACGCATTAGAGAGGTCTAGTTTGCTGAAAACTGTACACCCATTTAAGTCCGCTATTAGGTCGTCTACGGTTGGCATTGGATGTTTAATCCGTTGAATGGCTTCATTTGCCTTTCTCATATCGACGCAAATTCGTACGCTACCATTTTTCTTGGGAACTACGACAATCGGGCTAACCCATGGGGTAGATCCCGTGACTTCCTCAATCACATCCGTTTCCATGAGACGTTTGAGTTCTGTCTTCACATCTTTTCTCACATGGAAGGGTATCCTGCGGTGTCGCTGAGTTACGGGGAAAACCGATGAGTCAATGTGGAGCTTAATGGTAACTCCAGAAATTTTTCCCATCTTTCCATCAAACAGTGCATGGAACTCGTCTTGAATTGGGACCGTCACATGGAACGTGAAGTTAAACGTTATCATTCCCAATGCTTCAGCAGAATTACTGCTCAAGAGGTTCTGCAGTCCAACTCAAGTATTTTCGCTGTCGACCACAAATATTTTAGCCTTACAGGATTTATCCCGAAATTTTATGCACGCATTGATAAATCCTCGGATGGGTATGGCATGTTTTGACCTGTATGCAAATATCCGGGTCGTTGTTTTGTTTATACGTGGTTTGTGTTTTAAATCATCATATACGTGTCCAGCAATTATGTTTACGCTAGCTCCCGTGTCTACCACAAACATTACAGGGGAATTATTCACAAGGGCGGTAACTTTTGGTGTCTTATTCGGATTATTGACAAGGGCGGTGACTCCTGGTGTCTTAGTTGGACGTGTAGATTTTACCGAGTAAATAGATTCGTCACTGGACGTATAGGGAGATATCGGAGGAGGATTGGTGAAACGAATTACTCTTACCGGCTTTGCTTTACATGCTCTTGCAAAGTGGTTTTTTTTGTGACAATTCATGCATTCTTTTCCTCGGGCTGGACAAGTCGGGTGTGTAGCAGAATATCCACAATAGTGACATGTTTGCTGTCCGCCATCTTTTTTTTTGTCCACCTCGTGGTCTGTTCTTCTAGGTGTCATGGCGACTATTTTGCCGCGCTGTCCGCCATCTTTTTTTTGTCCACCTCGTGGTCTGTTGTTCGAGGTGTCATGGCGACTATTTTGCCGTGAGTGTCCACAACAAATGTCTTTACTGTCGTTGACGTTGAAATTTTCATTATTTCTACGTGTGAGACGCGTGCGGTTCTCGTTGCTGTAAATAGCTTGCAGTTCATTTCGTTCCATGTCTGCAGCACGCGTATCAGCAAGTTCTATTGCCCTAGCTTCGTCCAGGACTTGTTTCAGCGTAGAGTTGTCTCTTAGCGCCTTCCTTCTGACTTTAGAGGATGTGCACCCCTGCAAAATTTGGGCTAGGATCTCTCTGTCTTTATCTTCAAACTCGCACGTGGTGGCTAGAGTCCGTAGTCGGGCATGGTACTGATCTAGACTTTCGTCCATGTTTTGCATAGCCCGTCGAAATTTGAAAAGTTCATATGACGTGTTTTTCTGCGGCGTGAAATGATCCGTTATCGATTTCTTCACAGTTTCATACTCGCCCGAAACTATAGAGCCGTCGTCCAAAATGTTTGTTGCACCTATGCCCTTTTGCTGGTCCGTGAAGTCATGGAAGATATCAAAGATTTCGTCTCCTGCGTAGTGAAGAAGTGTTGCTTTCTTCTTTTTGTCGTCGCAAATGTCCATAGCAATAAATAAATTTTCTAACCTGTCTATCCATTTTTTCCAGCGAACGGTAGTCGTGTTTTGGTCCGCATGTACGCTGAAACTTGGAAAAACTGGTAATCCAACGCTGGCCATTTTTTTTTTTTGTATTAATTCCGGAAAAAAAAAAAGGTTTATTTTTGTATTAAATTCCGAAATGTAACGTGAGCTCGTCACGAAATTCTCGTCGCCAGTATAATGACGGGGCTTCCCGTCTCGCGGGTATCAAACAATATGAAAGAACAACAACTCAGAAGGTAACGTGTTAACAACAGCTTGGTCGCAGATAGACTGCCGTCCAAACATATATTTATTGAAGAGCGCACATACCTAAGGGTAGATAACTCATAGAGTTATGTTCCTTTGATTGGGGACATCACACAAGCCTCAATAAGAGATTAGAGAAGTTGACCGTGGGTTTACTTACTTTTGTGGTGAACACCACAATTAAGGTACTCTCTCTTACTCTCTTTCTTTCTTTCTTTGTTTAACCCTTCTTCGCCTCTGAAGTGGTGAAACTCGTGAAATCTCGCCTAATCACGTTGGCCGGAGGTTTCTGACCAATGGGCGGCCGACAGGTCAGCTCGGCCGCACGTGATCTTAAATATATAAAGGGGGGACAAGTCCCTTCCTCCCTCTCTTTTTGCCTTCAGCGTTCTGGGCGGACGCACACAAAGAACTCTCGTCGACACCCCCCCCCCACCCCCACCGGCGGCCTCGGCCGAGAAAGGGGGGGTGAGAAAAAGGTAATCTTTCTATTCACAATCTTTCAATTTGATGAACATTTCTTCACAATCTTTCAATTTGACGAACATTTCTTCACACATGATCAATTACAAATTAGCCACACAAAAGACATTCACATGCTCGCATATATACACTTACAAGTACGAACCTAAGAACTCTTCAAAATGTTTCAAATAGTAAATAATTTGTTTTGTTAATAAGAATGTTATTCCTTTCCTTTTTTATTAACCATTATAAAAGGCCTATTCGTATATGTATATAGCTTCATCATTCCTTCGCTTTCTTTAAGGTAAGTTTAAATAATATTTTCTTCCTTTCTCTTGGTTGTCTTAAACTGTTTTATTTAATCCCCACGTGGTCCGATGGTGGAAGCCTAACGGTGTAATAACATGCCGTTATAAAGGCATCTATCACACTACCTATGGTTGGGGGATTCATTATCGCAAAACCCTTTGCCGACATCCTTCGCGACTGTGGTTAAAATCCCAAAACCCTTTGTTCTCCCTTTTGAATCTCCCGCCATTAAAGACTTCCACCTCGGCCATACTTTCAGTAACCTCATAACTCTTGCTTCACTTATTTTGTTCTTTACTCCTCACATTCCATGAGCAATGTTTATGTTCCTGACAAAGGAGGAATAATAACTGCTTTCTAGGTTAAAATCTATCCATATAACCCTTATCCTTGACTAGTTTTTGACCTTAGAGAATTGTTTTAACTATTTACATCAAATAGCTTCATGCCTTGTATGGAGTGACTTCTATATAAAAAAAATAAGCATGGGGAAATATATCAAGAGCTGTGATAAATAATGAGAATGGCGAAGAAACGTCACACCAACTACAAAGCTTAACCAAAGTTATATCGACAAGGAGGCTTCACTACAGTGAGTTGCGAAGTTGATGAGGAACAGATAATAATAGCTTCACATGTCCAGGACTTACTTACGAATCGATTTAAGAAAATGGCTGGTCTATAATAACGGTGTAAGTTTCCTTCTATATATAGAATATACTTTATGCATGTACATCAAAGGCATTAACATTAATCAATTCCTGCTTCTACCAAAAAATAAAAAAATAAATATTTTTCAGTGAAAATCAAAACCATACACAAAAAAATTATGTAAACGAAGCAAGGGAGAAATCATTAACATTGAAATTTCTCTCCTCTGGAAGAGCAGCCCTAGCGAGGTTGTTGATCACATGATGACCAACCAGACTCCAAGGCATATTAATTTCGACTGGACCTTTGAAGGACTTAATACAGACCTTTAGGGATTTGCAGAACAGGCAGAGAGTTCCCAGCCACCCACGAAAAAAAAAACGTTGACCCTCGCTTCTGCCCGTCTGCTACACACTGAGCAAAGCTATCTTCACTTGAAGATATATTGCTCCGACATTTATTATTTTTCTATTCCTTTATTCACTGTTATTACTACTAGCAACCTACCTAACGGTGTACGTTATTTAAATAAATATACTATTTGTTATTTATAGGATGACCTTGTTGTTCTTTTTTGTTGTTAGAGATTATAATAGGAGATTGTCTTTCACTTTACGTCTAAAATACCTTCCTATAAAATCAATATTAAATAAGTTTGCAGATATAGTTGTAGACTATCACGTAAATAGCAATTTGAAAAAGTTTGCTTTTTTCTAGTTTGAGCTGCCATTTGTACAAAAATATGAGCTAGCATACCAGAATCCATAAAATTACAAATAACTCTACTCGCTGCGACAAGCTATAGTTTTGTTGTGATCGCCAGTAATTCAAACATAAATAACCACTAAGTATATGTTGGTAGATTTGGAGTAAAATACGAAATAGAAATTTGAGATTTTTGCAGAAAAAATAAAATTTTGGGCCATGTTAACTGATCTCCGATTTTCTTTATTAGCTAAATAGAACGTATCTACTTCAACATGGCCGCCATATCTGAAATCAGAAATTTAATCCAAATAAAATCCTCTATGATATGTTGGGCCGTCTTTTGTGTTAGACTTGCATTTTAACAGTAGTTGTCGATGAAAAGTTGTCCTTTTTTCGATTGGAAACACATTGGCCGTTGACATTTAAGGTTATTTAACAAAAGAAAAAGCTTATTTTATCTTGTACTTAAGTGTATTCTTTTATGTTGCTTTTGTTTGTTTTGGGGGGCATTTTAGGCATAAACAGATTTTTTTTCAATTTATTTAATTAAAACAATCTTTTGTTTTTGAAGTTGAAATTGGAGCAGATAATGACTTTTTGTATTTTGGTCCCACGAAAACGATAGTCCCCCCCCCCCAAAAAAAAAAAATCGGCAGGCCATGCATTTGCCCCTTCAAGCACCGCCAGATAGGATGTTCAGATGCACTTCAAACACACTCATTAGCCCGAGAAACAGAAACCGCAAACGAACATAGCTCGTTAACGGGCCCCTTAAATGCCTAGCCTCTATGGGCCATGCCTTTACCTTACACCCTCTGAGCATGCCCTTGCTCCACCCAACCCTTTGAATACCGCCAGAAAGGATGCCCAAATGAACCCCGAACACACTCGTTTGCCCATGAAACAGAAATGTTTAACAGTTGGAGCTCGTTAACACCCGTACTTAAATGTCTAGTTCCTACAAGCCGTGCCTTGCGGTTTTCACACTAGTCCCCCCCCCCCAAAAAAAAAAACAAGGTTCCAACCATTATCCTCTTCTTTGAAAGAAATAAATTATCACAAAAAGAAACTTGCAAATTAAAAACCAGCAACAAGGAAAAATAAAAATCTAGCCTCTTCTGTGAATACGGTCATAACAAAAAATGCGTTCAAAAACAAACATAAGAACTTTCCGATCAACAAAATAAGTAAAAACAAACGTTTGTAGTACATTTTCTGTTAAGTAAATAATAATTTAAAAAATACATAAAAACTCATTTTCATAACTAAATATAATGGGAATTTTTTGTATTAACACCGGTTCGAAATTTCCAATTTCACATACGGCCGCCATGACGAAGTGGATATTTTTCTATTTAACATTCTTTTTTTAGCTACCGTGTATTAAAAATGATCCCTTTTAGATATATTCTACGCTGATATTTAAAAATGCATTCCGTCTGTTCAATCAGGAAAAGATTAAACTAAAGAATACCGAAGAAATTCTATATTTTCAATGAGAATTTTATTTTTGCGCGATTTTCGAATGTTTACAATTTTTTTTATTTACGCAGACAGACGACATATTGAAAAATAAATAAACGAAGAAGTTTTCAGTAATATTTTTTTTTACAAATTTGAAATAAAATGACTGTTGGGTATTCATGCAGTTTACGGACCGCGTTATAGTCGGCACATTTGGGCAGGTTACGTAAACCCCCGGAAGGTGTAGAACAAAAACTTCGTGTTTTCTTTACGTTTTTCTTTAAAACGTTATGCATCAGTAATAATTAAGGGAAAACATTTAAATAAAATATGTTTTTTTGTTACGAAGAAAATACAATGAAAAATTAATGGAAAAATACGTGATTTTGTAAGAAACTGTGGCACTTCTTTAGTTTAGCTGAATCACAATTTATTTACTTTCCTTTTTTGAAGACAGGGGCAGACAATCAACCGAATTTAACATAGAATTAGAAGTTTTTTATCCAAAATAATCAATAAAGCGAACGGTTATTTTATTTAATAATGTAAAATTTTATAAAATTATTAAAAATAAAGATTTTTTTTTGTATAATTTAAAACTTTATAACAGTGTTATAATAATGTAAAATTTTATGAAACGAATAGTCGAGTATTTTTTTTTTGTATAATTAAATACTTTCTATAGTGATTTTCTTTTGATATAATTTAAAACATTATAAAACAAAAATTGATTATTTTTGCTCCTCCAGTGATTTGGTATAATTTAAAACTTGTGGGGGATAATTTAAAACTTTATAAAAACTGATTTTTTTCTTGTTTTTTTTTTTTTTTGTATAATTTAAAAGTTTGTCATGTCTGATTGTGCAATTAACAATGGCTTTGCATGGGGTTCGCAGAAAACTTCTGCCGCCACATAAATTCGATTAAGCAGGACTCCACCATTTGCGTGTGGGTGCCACTTTTTTTTTCTCGGCCCTGTAATACAGAAGCATCAACAGTTTAATTTATAATTTTCATCAAAGGCATCGACCGATTTAAATTTTCTGCGAACCGAATTTCCGGTCGCCATCTTGAATCTTGTCTTCCACCGTTAACCTCATCACGTTTTAACACATCTTAAAATTTTTCTGTCTTGATAGCAGCTCGGTCATTCGAAAACAAATTGCCAAACGAAAAGTAAGTATTACTTGAATTTAGTTGCTTTTGGGGGATTTATTAACAATTATGTTTCCAAAATGAGCCAACGTTCCTATTTTGCATGTCAACAAAGACCCTCCTTCTCCAACAAAGACACCACAAAAAATGAAGAATTTACTGGAATTTTCAGTATTTATAAAAAAAAAAGGCACATGTTCGTCTGTAACCACTGTCCGTTTTTCACAACTTTTTACTGACCATTTTTCTTTTCTTTTTTCGGTGTACACTTATCTATCAGGCTGCTAGAGAATTCCGGCGTTTTTGGAATTTTTTTCAAATATTTTACATTTTAAGAGGGGGGATCAGTTTCCAATGTTAATTCAACGTAGACAGATCCCCCTCTTTTTGACCATCTCAATTTTTTTAAAAATCTTTTTCGGTGTACGATTACCTATCATGTCAATAGAGAATTCCGGGGGTTTTGGAAAGAAATTTTTTAAAATTGTGATTTTAAGACGGGGGATCAGTTTTCAATGTAAATTCAACGTGGACTGATCCCCCTCTTTTTAACCATCTCGAATTTTAAAAATTATTCTTCTGCTTACAATTACCTATCATGTCACGAGAGAATTCCGGCGTTTTTGGAAAGAAATTTAAAAAAATTGTGATTTTAAGACGGGGGATCAGTCTTGTTCGTCTTTTAGTCTTTTAAGTCTTTTACCATAGTTCGTTTTTCACAACTTTTTACGTCTTAAAATCTCATTTTTTAAAAATTTCTTTCCAAAAACCCCGGAATTCTCTCGCGACATGATAGGTAATTGTAAGTAGAAGAAGAATTTTTAAAATTTGAGATAGTTAAAAAGAGGGGGATCAGTCCACGTTGAATTTACATTGAAAACTGATCCCCCGTCTTAAAATCACAATTTTTAAAAATTTCTTTCCAAAACCCCCGGAATTCTCTATTGATATGATAGGTAATCGTACACCGAAAAAGATTTTTTTAAAATTGAGATGGTCAAAAAGAGGGGGATCAGTCTACGTTGAATTAACATTGGAAACTGATCTCCCTCCTAAAATGTAAAATATTTGAAAAAATTTCCAAAAATGCCGGAATTCTCTAGCAGCTTGATAGATAAGTGTACACCGAAAAAAGAAAAGAAAAATGGTCAGTAAAAAGTTGTGAAAAACGGACAGTGGTTAAAGACGAACATGTGCCAAAAAGAAATTATGTTTTATAAATGATGCATTAGTAAACCTAAACCTTCAGAATTTTGTTTAGTGTTAATTCTACAACACAATTTATTACTTTTCTCCGCTGAAAAAAAGGGGTAAATTTGTAAATTAACAAACTCAGCTATCGCCCCCAGAACCCACTGCTTTTTTAAACATGACGAAAAATCAAGAAAATACCTGATCTTAATGAAATTTTAAGTATTTATAGAAAAGTAAAGGCGATTGTGCAAGTAAACAAAAAGAAAGGAGTGAAAAGACCAAAACACATCGAAAAAAATAACTGTTGCCAAACGTAACAAAATTTACTTTTCAACTTATCTATAAAAAATTCACGTGTGTTTGCTATTTGTAAGATTGATTATCAATGCATTTGTTAGGGTCACATTTAGGCGCTCTTGTATAAGCAGTAACCGATCTGAGGGGGATAACTCTATTTTACTTAGCCGCCGCTATTCCAAATTCGCTTATACTTTGGTAAGGGAGATAACTTTGCCACAAAGGTTATAAACTTTATAACAATTAATAAAAAACATGTTACGGTTTTGAAATGCGTTCAAAATAACTTTTAAATTCGTTCAAAATAACTTTTAAGCACTTTTATATACATGCCACAAATTGTATACACTTTATAACAATTAATTAAAAAAATGTTACGGGTTTTAAATGCGTTCAAAATAACTTTTAAGCACTTTTATTTACATACCACAAATTGTATACACTTAATACAACTAATAAAAAAAAATGTGTGGCATGTAAATAAAAGTTCTTAAAAGTTATTTTGAACGCATTTAAAACCCGTAACATTTTTTTAATCAATTGTTATAAAGTGTATACAATCTGTAGCATGTATATAAAAGTGCTTAAAAGTTATTTTGAACGCATTTAAAAGTTATTTTGAACGCATTTCAAAACCGTAACATGTTTTTTATTAATTGTTATAAAGTTTATAAACTTTGTGACAAAGTTGTCTCCCTTGTCAAAGTATAAGCGAATTCGGAATAGCGGCGGTTAAGTAAAATAGAGTTATCCCCCTCAGATCGGTTACTGCTTATACAAGAGCGCCAACATTTACTTAGCCCAACCACCCATGCTTTTCTAGAAAGACGATAATTTTGCCGGGACTTGCTTGTGAATTTTAGACTTGAAAGATCGTAAACAAATTTTTAAAAAGGGCTTAGTTGAACCGTAAGCTTAAGTCCAAGAATGGTTGCCACTCGGATTATGGTAAGGTTTATTAATATTATTCTTTGTATTCACTAGTAGTTCTCACACAAGTTATCGTCAGTTATTGCTTACCAACAACAACTAGTGGTGTCGCCTGGAGTCTGAGTGACAACAAGCCTCCCGAGAGTTCCAGTACTCTCCACCTCTTTTCGATTACCACTGCAACAGCCGCCTACCATTGATTTCTCGCTGGCAACGACCAATTGGGTGTCAATAAGCCTCCCCAAGGTCCCAGCACTCTCCGTGTGGAGGTTTGGTTAGTGCTGTCCCTCCTCGGTCTTCCAATCTTCCTTGACCTTTTACAACTATTTTGTGTGCTGTCAGCCGAGGCGGGTGCTATTTTGTTTTTGTTTTTGGGGGGGGGGGGTTATGATGTCTCTTGCCGTTTCTGTTCCTTAGTTCATGCGGTGGTGTTCTTCCTGTGGTTTTGTTTTCTTGTTGTGACTCCAATGTTGGTTTCCACATTCAAGGATTTTCCTTAAGATTGCAGCTGTTTTGATCATTGCCGTCTTTTATATAGTCTCAGTGAGTCCAATTTCTCCCAGTCTTTTCTCCATGTTTTTTTGGACTGTTCCTAGTGCTCTTACGATTATTGGTATTATATATTGACTTTCTTCATGCTCCATATTCCTTTCAGTTCTCTGTCAAATTCTGTGTATTACATTTCGTTCTTTCTGTCTCCTTGATCTTCACTTTGTGTCTACTGGAACGGCAAAGTTTATGATTTGGCAGGATTTTTCCTTCTTGTCCGGTCTCCTTGCTTGCATGAGTTTATCTGTTTGTACATCCATATACCAGAGAATTTTATGTTTTTCGTTTTCCGGTACTGTCTCTGGTTTATGTTTGTACCATTTGTCTGCATGTTCGAGATTTAATCGTTTGCACAGTTTCCAGTGTATTGCTTTCCCCACACAGTCGTCTCTGTTCTTGTATTCTTTTTGGACTAGTTTGCTGGATTCACATATATGATTCACTGTTTCGTTGCTTTGTCCACACAGTCTGCATTTACTGTTTTCCTAGGTTTGATCTATTTTAGTTTTAATGTAGTTTGTCCTAATCGCATTGTTATGTGCAGCCGTTAGTAAAGATTCTGTTTCTCTGTTCATGTGTTCTTTTCTTAGCCATGCCCGGCTATTTTCGTTGGTTTCCTCTCTTGTAAGTCTTATGAAGCGTCCATGTAGTTGTTTTTCTTTACACTTTTCTTGTATTTTTGTTTCTGGTTTTGGTGCTCCGCGAGTTGTTTGTTGGGATGGTGTCTCACTGCGGTGATTAGCCTTTCTGTGATCTGGGTTTTGTATTTCTCCACCTCGTTTTGTGTGTCTTCCACACAGTCTTCTATACTTAGCAGTTCTCTTCCCCCTTCGTTTCTTTTCGTACAGAGTCTGTCCGCATCGTCTTGAGCATGGTCATTAATTTTCTAGTCCTCTGGTCAAGGTGTCTGAGTTCTTCTTTAGTCCAGCCTATGGATAGTTCAGAGTATCTTATTAGACTTATTACTGCCCGGATATTTATTCCTTTTACTAGGTTGTTATTATTATTTTTATTATTTGTATTTATTTATTTATTAAACAGTTATTTGTAGTCTCTTCTTTGTTGGCCACTTTTTCTTGTTTAGTATACTGTCAAAATAAATGAATTTATATAATTAATAGACTTAAAACTTTCCAGACTTTTTTAATTTTACAAAACATTCTTTCCTTTTCGTATTTTTGTGCTTAAAAAAAGGAAGCAAAATCTTTTCTCACTTCAGTTACTGATTAATATTTTTTGATTAGGTAGAATTAAAAAGTGAACGTACAGAATAGTTAATAAATCCGCCCCACCCCGTCCTCCTCATATTAAGATTGGGTTTCCAAATAACGTTAATATTTAGTAACCTATTCTTTATATTAGGAGGAGACTTTGTTAAGTATTCGGCACTGTCAGCAAATTAAAATTTTAATATGAAGTTTAAATTAATCAAATATTTATTTATTTATTAAAATTATGCTTCTCAATTTCCGACTTCAAAACCAGAAGCTGTCACCAAGTAGACTTTTCTCTTTAACCAAAAAATTAAACCATTTTATTAGATACATCCTTTATATGATATGCCCTTCTAACATCAATAAACATTGATTTGATTTCTAACGCCATTTAGCATCATAAAAGCCAGTGTTGTGAAACAATGGGTGGCTGTTGAGTGTTTAGATATATCATAATCTGCATGATGCACACATCTACAAAAGCGATCTGGGTGGCTTAAAGTGATATTTTTAGGTGACATAAACAAATTCTACTGCTTGCCTGACCTGAATTAAGACACATTATTGAAACAACATTGAAGAAATCGTACCTTCGGAAAAATCTAATAACTTTTGATCTGATAATCACTCATGTTAGTTATCTCAATTTAAGTGACATAAGATGTTGAAAATAAATGGTTATCCATTCTTTGCTATGCTATCTACTTCGAAAGTTGTTTACTAACAGTATTTTTAGTTTGTGGGGAAAAAAGGTTGAATTTTATCGTCATCTTGGTATATAGAAAGCAAGAAAGTTATCTAAAAACAATGTGTCTTATTTTTTACCGCCCATTTTGTTTCTAATTAAATGAATGGAAGTCTTATTTTTTTTCAATTCACTTGAATAAGATGTAATGGAGAAAGACAATTTTTAGTTTTGTCCCTAAGATATGTAATCATTAGATACCCAGGCAACCAAAAAATAAAAATAAAAGATTGGTTGACGTCTTAACCCGGCCATTACACATGTTTTATGCTGCTGTTCTATGACAAGGCAATAGTGGGCCTCGATCATGTAATTCCTATAAAGCTTTACCAAGTTGTCTTTCACATTACGTATGTTGAGTACGACATTGTCTTGTTTAAGAAAAGCCTAAAATCGGGAAATTCCTGGCTTAAGTACAGATCCAAATTATCCCTGTTCACATCCATCAATTGAGAAAATATCACTCAAAAACCGTTTAAAAAGTTCTATCTTGCTTTTGCTCTGAGGTTGATGAGGAGAAATAACAATATGTTTGACATTAAAATTGCTCATGGTATCCCTTATAACCATATTGACATTTTTGTCTCTATCATCAGTCACAATCTGAAGGGAGGTCCTATATCGTGGACTCAGTACACCGTTTTGTAGTGCCTTAGTCACATAGAGTCTGAGTCTTAGCTTTTCATCTCGATTAAAGAGGTATTGTAACAAGCTATCCTGTATAAGGAACTGGCTCCCACATGCTTTGGTGACTCTTCCTGATTCTAGGGCTTCCTTTTGTGCCTTAATTTCAATCCCATTTTTGCACTCTCTACTTATTCAAAACGATCTGCTCTTTATCAGGATATCCTAGGTATCATTTACCATATCCTCGACGTCCTGTTGGGTATGTATTGGATGGAGGTTTATAACGTTAATTTAATAAGCCCTATCGTCTACATCGAAGCTTATGGATTTATGTTCCAACATCTTCAGGATTGGGACAGAAAATCAGCACAGGTGTTCTCTCTGCCTGAAAGGTATTCAATCGTGCAGTTATTTCCACTGCTGGATCTTCCTGTTTTTCTAATCTACTTCAAACAAATACTGAAGTGGTTTATTGTCAGTTTTAATAACAAAGGTAGTTTCACTTGGATGATAGTCTAGCTTCTGTATGGTGTATACAATAGTGTATGCTTCTATCTCAATCACAGGCCATCTCTGCTGAGTAAGTGGAAGTTGCTCAGACAAAAAAGAAAATCGATACCTCCTAAAGAATACGCGGTACCAGACCATCTTTTTTCAGGAAAGGGGTGCATTAGGCAGATCCCAATACATTGTTTGCTGGCGTTGGTGTACAGGATAATGGGTTTACTTATGTCCAGAACGTTTAAAAGTGTTGATTGACTGCTGATAGTCCTCAGTCCAACAGAACCTCACATACTTTTCTGTCAAATCTCTGAATGGGGTAGTAATCTTAGAGTATGTCAGTATTAACCGTCTGTAGTAATCTATAACTCCCCTGACCTCACTGCAAGTGCTAGATATGCTGCTTAGCATTGCTCAACAATGTCATAGATAATTGTTCCAGCCCTATCAACATGAGCTGGTGGATGAAACTTGGCATGTTGCCTATCCTAAAAGGCATGACCCTTATCTCGTACAATACTACCTGATGTGCAAATGCACTCTTCTCCCTATCTGTCTCGTCAGGGGCTAACTACCAATATCTAGATGTCATATCGAGGGGAGAGAAGTATGTTGACTGATCCAGAAAGATAAGAATATTATCAATCACTGGCAAGAGATGACCAGCTTTTTAGTGATAATATTAAAAGTCCGGAAGTTCATGCAAAACTGCTGTCCTCTATCTATCCTTCTTGTCTACCAATACTGCAGGGAAGCCCTACGGTGAAGTGGAATGTTTAATTATGCCTGCATCTAACATCTCCTTAACTGCCTTTTCCTTAGTTTTATAAGTGACTGATCACATGTACTGTTTTCAATAGGCCCAATTGTGCCTAAATCTCAATTCATTCTATGTGCTCTGCAAGGGCTACTATTTATTCCTTTTTCATTACTGTTTGGAGACGGTAACAATCGACAGTCCTCATATGCTCTATCTTTTCCCCAATAGTTACTGGCAAAGCTTTTCCCACCTTTTCTCCCTTGTCGACTTTTATGGCTGCATTTGCTGTTTGTGCATACATGATTTACCAATCATGTATGCACATGCCTGAGCTGTCACTATCCACCATAGCTTCCAAGGCTAACTTCCTCTCACTAAAGAACAATTTATGAGTAAGAACTTAGTATGTGTTGGGTCTGGTTCCTCCAGACTATGGTCATGCAGTGAAGCAGTACGTTTGCTATCACCGTTATCTCCTTAACTCCTGGCGCCCTCAGAGGTATCTTTTCACCCCAAACCCTTAGTATTGCTGGGTTGAGAACAATCTGTGTCCTTTTATAAGCTAGCCTGACCACAGCAACACCATTGTTGAGCCAATGATATATATTGGACCAAAATTTCTATTAATTTATCAGCTTACTTCATGAGAATAGAATTCCCCACAATAATCTGGTTGATTGTGCACCCCAAAACTCATGCCCCAAAGCGAATCTTGTTTTCCCTCCTATGCTTTTTGATTTCTGATCTCAAAACAAAAAGGGCAAATGTTAAAGAGAAGAGAAATTATCGCTTAACCGGCAACTTAAAATTCGTCATTGCATTGTTTTTATAAAATCTGTCTGGTGTGTGTGTTTCTGTCTATGGCGGTCTTTTTTCTTTTTCTCTCTCCTCTACACCGACATTAGAGGAGAACAGCAGTCACTTTCCCCATCCTCTACTGTGTTTGAGCGTTTTTTTCTTTTCTTTCTTTCTATTCTTTCTTTTTTTCTTATTTTATGTTGTCTCTTTCCTGATTATTTTGCAGTTGGACTAAAAAACAAACAAAAAATCTTTAAAGCTATGTATTTATTTTCTTGCAACCCATATATTGTCCTGTGATAAAAAATAGGTAATTGAAGGGGGTTTCCTTCAAAAAGTTATTAAAACAAAGTATTTATAAAAGTACAGCAGTACTTTATTCATATCCCCCATCTTCTCTGTATGAAAAAAAGTTACTACAACAAAGTATTTATTAAATTGCGTCTGGAATATTAATATGTTCGACGAAATGCATCCCATATCAGTCTTTTCCTCAAAGTTACGTTTTAGTCACATTAGAGTGCACATTCTTCATATGTTATCTATGTTCACTGCTAATTCAATTATGTGCATTCAATATAGATTGATGAACCAACTCTAGCAACTATATGTTTGTCCAACCCATGGTCTGATACTTTTTGCTACCTAAATTTGTTCAATTGATATATTTATCCAGCTGATGAGTTAAAATGATACCAATTGAAAAGAACAATCTAGTTTATGACAAACTTTGAACATATTAGTCAAACTGTGTGGATTATAACTTGTTTTTTTAAGATTATCAATAAATTATTTGCTTTTTTAAATATTATTTAAAATTATACTACAAAATATTATTACTAAATTATTAATCTCATTAAGGATTTATGGATTTTTGGTTTAATATCTGAAAAAGGAAATTCAGATCAGAATTGCAACAAATGAACTCCTTATATTATTTATTTCATCAATAACGAATTTGTGGACTTTTTAATAAGAATCTATATACTACATTTAATTTAACACTTTGCACACAAAATTATTCGACATCCTAAAAAATGTTTTTCCCAAGAATATGTATAAAAATTAATATCATTTTTTTACATGTATGTTTTACAATTTATTTTATATTTGCAGAATTTCCAACAATCAAAACAAAAAAGAATCCGCATAGGTAGATGATCCTACCCAGTTTTTTATAAAAAATCTAATAGCCTAAATGTAGCCAACAGTTCCACGGTTTTTATATCAGTATATATATTCTTAATTACAGTTAAAACAAAAATATTTCTTTGTGGAAGAATTTGAAAACATTTTTTAAAAATTGCAATACGTGAATATTTTATAAGTTGTTTCAGTTATTATAAAACAGCAGAACATGGAAGAAAACACAGACACAAATTGTGCTAAAACTATATACAATATTCCGACTTTACAAACGCACTTTAAATCCGATGTTGAAGAAACGCCAAATTGTTTAGAAGTATTTGATTCTTCCTCATTAAATAACAAGAGAAAGAAACATACACAAAAAAAGAGAAATGAGAAAGCACATTCTTGTGAAGTATGTGGCTTTTCATTCATATGTAATTCCAGTTTGTTGCAGCATATGCGAACACACACTGGGGATAAACCATATTCTTGTGAGATATGTGTCTCTTCTTTTTCAACAAAATCAAATTTGATGCGGCACAAGCAAACACACACTGGGGATAAACCATATTCTTGTGAGGTATGTGGATCTTCTTTTCCAACGAAATCGAATTTGTTGCAGCACATGCGAACACATACTGGTGAGAAACCATATTCTTGTGAAGTATGTGAAACGTCTTTTTCGGTAAAGATAGGTTTACTGCGGCATGTGCGAACACATACTGGTGAGAAACCATATTCTTGTGAAGTATGTGGTTCCTCTTTTACACAAAAATCTTCTATGTTGCAGCACATGAGAAAACATACAGGAGAGAAACCATATTCTTGTGAGATATGTAGTTCTGCTTTTTCAAGAAAATCAAATTTGTTGCGGCACATGAAAACACATACTGGAGAGAAACCATATTCCTGTGCAGATTGTGGCTCCTCATTTTCAACAAAAGCACATTTGTTGCAGCATATGCGAACGCATACTGGAGAGAAACCATTTTCTTGTCAAGTGTGTGATTCTTCTTTTACACAAAAATCCACTTTGTTACAGCACATGCGAACACATACAGGAGAGAAACCACATTCTTGTGAAGTATGTGGCTCGTATTTTTCTACTACATCACATTTGCATCGGCACATGCGAACACATACAGGACAAAAACCATATTCTTGTGAGGTATGTGGATTTTGTTTTTCAACGAAATCGAATTTGTTGCAGCACATACGAACACATACTGGTGAGAAACCACATTCTTGTGAGGTTTGTGGATCTTCTTTTTCAACGAAATCGAACTTGTCACAGCACATGCGAACACATACGGGAGAAAAGCAGCCGCAAAGAAGATCCAAACAAAAGAGTCAACCAGCTGCTTTTATTGGATGATCTCAAGTTGTATGCTAGTTCAGACACTGTCGACTCTTGCAGATTGTACATACATTCTCCAACGATATTGGAATGAAATTTAATGTGGACGAATGTGACAATTAGAGCTGTAGAGGATTAACATACAGCTTGATGAATATCAAAGACCTAGAAGAGCAGGAGCAATAGAAATACCTTGGCATAGAAGAAACGATTCAATTCAACATGTCAAGATGAGAGAATAAATTGCAGAGAATATGTACGCCATGTAAGAAAATTTGCAAAACACAGCTGACAAACAAAAACAAAGTAACGGTCGTTAATCAACTGGCTATGCTAGTGATAACATACAGCTTTTGCATTATTGATGTAATACATTTACAGGCAAGACAGTACAACGGGGAAAATGTTGATTAATGTACAGAAACCAGTGTCTACTAAAGCTCTATCTGCTTAGTTGAGCAAGAAGTATGGGTCTCTCAGAAATTGACATGAACATAGCCCTTATTATTGGCATCGGCCAATATCTGATGAGCTCTCAGAATCAAAAACCTTATGATGGCATATCAACACCCAGAAACAAGAATCAGTAGAACAACCTCTATCACTAAACTGGACAAGACTATCTTCCAAATGAAGCAGAAACAGAAAACAAGCCTGCTACGGAAATAGCCTGAGAGAGCTGTCAGAAATACAACAAGGCTATGGCAAAAATCTGTAAAGAATGGGCTAACCAGCAATGTGCCACATATTTTCTGTATGAACTCATCCCATGAATATATAGATAAGGAAGGCTCTGTAGACTGGCTGAAAAGAGGACCAGTCTACTATGATCAGGAGAGAATGATAATGGCTGCCCAAGATAAAGGCTTGATAGCCAATACTTTAAAAAAGTTGAGTGATCTCAGCAACGACAAAATGTACAGGTTCTGCCACACAGAAATAGAGAGTATGAGCCACGTCACCTACAGTTTTAAGGTTCTACTGGGAGTACTATACACTGCGACACTGGAGTGAGTAAACATCTAACGTTGATCATCTGTAAAAAGTTGAATAACCAGTGTAGCAGAAAGTCGTGGAAACATACCTGAAAGAACAATTGGAAATTAGTCATACCATCCACTCTGACTATGTAATTCCTAAAGCTAAAAAAACGAACCTGGTAAACCTGACATAGTTATATGGGATATGAGGGAGAAAGTAGCAACCCTAGTTAAACTCTAAGGATGCTGGCTTACACAGAGCTGAGATGAATATAACGAAATACCAAGGTCTCATGTACGACATGAAAAGACACTCAAATCTTAGGAAGATCTCCATCATTCCAGTAATTAAAGGAGCAACCAGACTCATGAAAAAGAATTTGAAAACTACATGGCAAATATACCCGGTGAACCAAGTGCAAGAGAGATATAAACAATTGTGCTTAAAAGGACGATTAGAATCTTAAAGACATCTCTCGTTTTTAGTCTCTTAAATAGCTGTCATCTAGTAGGATGACCCATCCCCGGCAACAAAAAAAAAAAGAAAATAGAAAAAAGTGAGAAACCACATTCTTATTAAGTATGTGGCTCTGCCGTAACATAGAAAGCAAATATGTTACAACACATGAGAACACAAAGGAGACTGAAACCATATTCTTGTGAAGGTTATCACTTTGTTCTTTAAGAAAAAGAAGTGTTGATTCATATGGAAAAACAGAAAAAAGATAAATAATATTTGAGTTGACATGAAGGAACGAGTGTGCGTTTCGCACTACAATTCAAAACGTATTTCCCAACTGACTTGATCCCAAATTAACATTTTCCATTAACACACACCAAGCAATTTTATAATCTTCAGATTTCTTACAGAAAATTTATTAAACTTTCAAATGAAAAACTATTCTTAAGTAAAATTAAAATAAAATGTAGAGAATGTCGCGAAATTAGTTTTTGTTAAAATGAGATTAAAAAGAGTGACATTTACTCAAATAAAATGTGATTATCACTTTTACTATATTTACAACCATGAAACAAAACAATGTATCAACTCCTATTCACATAAAATTTTTCATTTTTGTTTCCGTTTTTGTTTGTAAATTTGAATATTACTTTCGTTTCATACATTTCTACCTTAACTATGTGGTTATATTTTCACTATGCATGCATAAACCTTTACATACACCCGTCTTGAACCTAGATGTCTGCTCACAAAACCACTCAGATGCTGATGTTAATTTATGAAAAGGTTTATTACAAAGAGAACAGTTACATAAAAATCTGGAGAGACAGGTTACTTGTCTACATGTTGAGAGAGAAAGACAGATATATTGACAGAGAGTTTTCTCTCTGCACCCAGCCACATTATGCCCCCTGACGAGGGATAGCATCTGAGACACATCTCCTGCTTGAAAGCTTACCAGAAAAAAGAAGTAAATTTCCGCTAAGAAGTCCTATAGTTACGTTGACTTCCGTTTTGGAGTCAACTCTGACCCTGTGTGTCACCTAAACTTTTTCATTCAAAAACAGCCTTTGTAATGTAACAGAATAAACACACAGTATCGATTGATAGTGTAAAACAGGCCAATTTAGACATTCAAACAACCATATTAACCCTATATAAACTTTGCATCAATCAACTCTTACTACACCTTTCAAATTGCATACACCTATAAAAATACACATGTCACCCACACATAGTGGTCGACGCATACATTTGCCCAAAACACAGTGTAAGTCTCTCTCTCTTTATGTAGAAAAAACTTTTTGAATTTTACTACTCTACTATACATGTACCGGTAGAAGAGTGAGTTGGGACATTTGTTCTCAAGCGTCGGTCCATTAATAGTTCACTAGAGCTGGATCCACAGTGAATTGGTGTTGCTCTGTGGGCAGGCAAAGAAAGATATGGGGTTTTAGCCTTTATCAACAATGCTTTCATTGTCTTTACACAGACCTCTGCTGCTCCATTGCTTTGGGAGTAACGAGGGCATGCTGAAATCCCCAGTTGTCTGCAAATTTGGCAAAGTCTTTTTAGGTGTATTTGCTTCCTGGGTCAGTTCTTATTTTGACCGGTAATCCTTGTCTGGCAAAGATTGCCTTCAGGCTCTCTATTTTCGCTCTGGATGTTATCAATGTAAGCATGGCTATCTTTGCGTATCTAGAGAAGTTGGAACCAACTACAACATAGCTGTGGCTCTGCAATTCAAACAGATCGGAGGCTAGAGTGTGCCATGGTCTTGTTGGAAGCTCAGTTGACATGAGGTGTTCAGGTGGTTGGTATCTTAGCTCAGTGCATTTTGAACAGTTTTCTACGGCCCTTTTGATTTTGGTCAGATAATCCTGGCCACCACATGGATTGTAAAGCTCTTTGTCTGCACCTTGTTATTCCCTGATAACTGGAATAGATTTTGGCAATCATGGTCGGTCTCAGCAGTGAAGGAATTATTGTATGCGTGCCGTACATCAGTAGCTCGTTCTCGCATGTGATGCTCCTACAGTAGGCCCGATATGGTTTGACGGATGCTGGAACGTGGTTGTTTGATAGCCAGCCGTTTCTTACATATTGTGAGATGTAGTTGCTGGTCTCGTCAGTTTTGGTGGCTTCCTCCAAATCCCTTAAGCGTTTTTCTGTGGCGGGTAAAGATTCTATTATGGCGTAAACAAATATCGTCGCTTCCTCCTAAAAGTCCCTGTCCTGTTTGCTGGAGCCGTTACTGAATACTGCTCTTGACAAAGCATCAGCTGTATATAGTTCCTTACCAGGAACCTCATTAGACTTACCAGAAACCTCTATCCTTGCCGGTAGTTTGCTGAGGTCCTTGCTGCCTACCAGTGGCAGTAGTGGCTTGTGATCTGTTTCCATTGTGAAGTGTAGTCCAACAGAGTAGAGAACTGTTCACATGCCCACGTTGCCGCCAGGGCTTTCTTTTTCTATTTAGGCATAACAGGTTTCGGTCTCAGACATGGCTTGTGAAGCATAGGCGACAGAGTGCATTTTCATATCGTCCTGTCTTTGTAACAACACTGCGCCCAGCGCATAGAATGAAGGATTGACAGATACTACGGTCTCATTTCAGAGACTATACAGTGCTTTCTTGATGGAGTTAAATCCTGTTGCACACTGTCCCAAACGAATGCATATTTATGGCCTAACAAGTCCCTTAATGGCTTAGTCATGTCCGCCAGGTTTAGGATAAATTTTCCCATTTGATTCACCATTCCTAGGAATCAGCAAGTTTCTGTTGGTTTTATGAAGTTAAAGACACCAGCGATCCTTTTTGGATCTGGTCGCAGACAGTCAGCACTGAGTATGTGCCCGAGAAATTTCAGCGATGGTTTGAATATTTCGCATTTCTCTGAGTTGAGAGTAATGCCAGCAGCCTGCATTTTGTTGAGTGCGCTTTTCAGTCGGGAATCGTGTTCTTGTTGATTTTTACCATAGATTAGCATGTCATCTTGCATACATATCGCTCTGACCTCATTCTCTAATACTTGTGATATGCGTCTCTGGTAGATCTCACTGGCTGATGAAATCCGAAACAGGAGACAGTTAAATTGGTACCGTCCGAATGGGCTGATGAAGGTCATCAGTGTACGGAATTCCGATCCACTGTTGGCATCCAGTTTGCTCATGATTCTCACTTCGCCAACCTAGACCAGGTGGTCAACTGTGGGTAGGGTAGCATGTGGAGTTCACGTTTTACGCACTTGTTGAGATTTGTGAGGTCTACACATATTCTGACCTTCCCATTTGCTTTTGGTACTACAACTATGGCGGAACACTATTCGGTGGGTTCGTCAATTTTGCTTATGATCTCCAGCTTTTCCATTCTCTGGAGTTCTGCATACGCTTTTCTCATGAGGGTTAGTGGAATTGCAGTGGTACTCCATTGATGGTGATGTTGGTTCGCCAAGGTTTACTCAGGCTGATTTCTGATATCATCAGGACACCGAGGTTTGTACTCTGGTCACTTTCACTGTCATCCAAATCATGCTTAACTTCATGTAGTCTTCCTGCACAGCAACATTTGGCATAGTGACCAATTGTGTCAGGAGACTGAAATGGCGGGCATGCACGTCTTTGATGACGGGTCTTGTTACCACAGCGGTGGCATCCAGCTTCAAGTCTGTGCTGTTGTGTGTGCGCTCTTTCTTCTGCTGATCCTTGTAGTGAGTTCCGGGTTCGGCTTTGTATTTATTCTGCTTTTGCCTGTGAGTTCTATTGCGATTGACAGAATGAACATCATTCTGGTAATCCCAGGAGACGTTGTTGTGCAAGTCTGATGGACCCGTCTAATGTGATATATATAGAATCATTTGAAGACTTTCTGACAACTTGGGATCAGTACACCCGACTACAATTCTCTCACGAATAAGTTCCTCGTGGAGGTCCCTAAACTTTCAGTTTTTAGCCAGTACATAGAGATCCGTGATAAAAAAATCAACTCACTCACCTTCTTGTCGTCTCTGGTTGAACCTGGCCCGTTCGTATATAACGTTCATGTTGCCTTTAAAGTGGTCATTGAAGTTTGACACAACTATGTTACAGTTTTGAGCTTCGTCGGGTGAGAGTTTGAATGTGGCGATAATGTCCTCTGCTTTATCACCCATGCAATATATCAGAGTGTCTACCTGACAAGGGACTGGCTTCTCATCTATTCTGGACACTGTTTTGTAACGGTTGAACCGTCGAATCCATTTTCCCCATAATTCGGGCTGATCAAATGTAAAGGGCTCTGGCGGGGTTATGTGGCTGTTGATCATGTTTCTTTTTAGCGTTTTATTTCTTTTCGTACTTCGGCTTTTAGGCTCGATACTTTATCTCTCTCTGTAGGTGTCGCTTACGTCCGTTTGTAAATCCCATATTCTGACACCATGTTTTGTTACGTTTTTTGTAAGTAACGGGACCAAGATGGCTGACTGCCAGTCTCGTTTTATTGATGTTCCTTGCGAGATCTTACGTTTCAGGGGGGAGATAACTCCAATCGGTATGGAATATTTACTAACATTACAGTCCCCCCCCACATTCCCCATGTTAAAAGTAGCTTTCTAAATAATAACGCTATTATTTAGAAAGCCATTTTTAATATGGGGAAGGGAGCATTACTTTATCAGGAAGATAATCATTAATCAGAAGGGACCTTATCTGAGTCGTCATCAGCATCCGAACTGCTCAGCTGAAACCAGAAATAAAAAAGCCGACGATCTTGACTTGAACCAAATATTTAAATAAACGTAGACATTTTCAGTAATCATTGATTTTTGTTACTACTTTAAAATTCAGTGACGAAAGTTCGATAATGACAATATTATGAGAACATTGTTTTCAATATTGTTCAATTTTAACACCGTGTTTAATCGGTTGCTTCAAAAGTGTGTGAAGATACAATTTCTTTTCTTTTTAGGTTTGAATTAATTCAAGACCCTTCTATAAATAACAAATAATATTAACGAAGGGCTTTTATCGTCCACATACGGCACCAGTATCTAGACATTTCTTTCATGGTATATTCTGTGCACAACATATATATTTGATTCGATAATATACAATCAAAAATATAAAAACTTTTACGTCCCATAATTAAAAATTCTTTCTCCCTTGAAATAAAATAATAGGTTAGGGTTGGGCTACCCCTAACTGTTAAATTTAATGAATATCTACTATGTTTTGTTGAATCATTTCTTGTTGGATGTAGAAGTAAAATAAAATACAAAATTAAATCAAAAGAAGGAAAAAATTTATTCAGGAAATGAAAACGATTACAAAATGTTGAAAAGAAAAGGATATTGCCAGCAGTAGCAATGGCAGTGATCACACACAGGTACGCGCACGCTCGTGGCATGGTCATATACAGAAGCAGCCGGTTTCAACTCACACAAAGAAATATCACCAGACGTTTCTCATTTTAGAGCTGTTATCTGTATTTCACTACAGTTTGGTCTTCCAGATATTTAGTCTGTATTTTTTGGGATTTTGTTTGATTAAACCAGTTGCTCTTTCTACAACCGATATAACTATTATAGCTCTCAAGATTCATGTTAATTTCAAGTGGTACGTTTAAGACAATGATTACCTCTAACAAAAGGTTTGTCCAAAGAAAAAAAGACCCTTCTATAAATAAATGATATGCTTATTTAAGTGAACTACACTGTTGGGTGTAAGTTGCCATAAGTTTATACAGTGGAGAAAGTAATAATAAAGGTACACTGCCGAATATATTTTCTTGGAGCAGTATATCTTCAAGAGAAGATGGCCTTGCTCAGTACCCTGAGGAGTAGGTGAGATTGTCGCCATCCTTCTCCCTGGGTGCCTGAAAGCTCTCTGAACCTCTGCGACCCCCAATGTTTGGAACGTAGTCTTTTACGTTTGGTCAAAATTACCATGCACAGGCGCCTGATTGGTCTGTGTGATCAAACAAGCTCACTAGGGTTTCTTTCAATAAAAGAAAAAAATATATGTTTATCGGCGCTTAGGCGGAAAGCCGACAGAGAAAAATGTAGTATTTTGCTACATGTAGCAATTGGAAAGAGCAAAAAGGAAAGACAAAAAATATGTGAACTCAGTTTACAGAAATTATTTGTGTGTGTGATCTTTAGTGAAAAAATAATTTTGGTTATCAGGAAAAAGTATTATTAGGAAGAGCAGGCATTGCTAAATGTTGATGCTTTTCATGTAAAGAGATAGAGTAATGTTTAAGAACTCAAAAGCTTATTCTATATATAGAAAGTCTTACTTATTTTTCTGACCACTATGTGTTGTAGTGACGTATTTATCTTTTGGAGGCGTATGTAATTTTACGTGTAGTAAGTGTTGATGATGCAAAGTGTATGTAGGTGAGATATGGGGCGCTTGTGTTATAATGCCTAAAAAGACCTGTTTTACCTGATTAATCGATAATGTCTCTTCTTTACCACCAATTTCGAAGATGAACAGTTGTAAGTATGTGCAAGCACGTGATAAGAACCGATGTAAGCTGGGTAAGGGGACTTTCACAGTGTTGTTTCGTAGAAAAGTATGGGTCCATGTTGAAATGTTTTCTGGCCCAAAGATCTTCAATGTCAATAATATAATTTTTTTTTTATTTATTGATAATCATTGTACATATACTTAATTTTACTCAAAACCATTGTTTCAATATAGATATGCATATTAAAATATGAAAACAAAAACACCATTCATTTTCTTTAGGTGAATAATTTATTTCTAAAGCACTAAAAGTAATAATCAGATGTTATTAGATATTTTAAAGTTACCTTCTGTTCATCTTATTAAAAAAGCTACTCTGCTACATCTCACAGCCTTTTTATTTTACTTAAAAATAATTTATTATGTTTAGAATCAAATTAATATTGTCAATTCAACACTTAGTCGATTATGTTTGCTAACATGTGACTTCCCTAAGTGTGTTTTCGCATATGCATCAACAAATTTATTTCAAAAGGAACTGACACATACTTCACAATAATACGGTTTCTTTTTTATTTGACTTCAGTTAGTTCTCAGAGCTATATCTTTTTCTCACTTTTCAAACTTTGAGTAATTAAAAAAAATGGAGCATATATTTCTTATATCTAAATTGACCATTTATCTTTGTTGTAGTTTATTTTTAATTGAAGTATTCCCGGACCAGAATTAGGCTGGTCTGGTATCCTGAGGTTAGTTTATTGCTAATCGCCTGAGGCGCCCCTACCGGAGAATGCCATCGGGATGGCTCAGACATTTTTTATAGGTCAGAGTGCACCTACCCTAGTGCACTGGCTTATCAAAACTACACATGACCTAGTGCCTAACCTTCTAGAGAGATAGTAAATAAATAAAAACAGGAGAATATGCATGATTACTTTTCTTGTGTGACCATGTGCATTGCAATGCTGTGGAGAATTTATTTGATTTTCGAATACTGTTATTTTTGAATATTTGGGCAATTTTTACTTTTCAGATGAAGTATCCTCAAGTCATGGTTTCATGAAAAGTTCCTGTATAGAGAAACTTGAAAGGCTCGTGGGTTGTGTCTAACAGGATTTTAAACTCTCTACAGTGTGTGTTTGCATGTGCCGCAATAAATTTGCTTTCCTTAGAAAAGAAGAGTCACACACTTCACAAGAATATGGTTTTTCGCCAGTATGTGTTCGGATATGCTGCAGCAAATTTTGTTTCTGTGTAAAACAAGAACTACATATTTCACAAAAATATGGTTTCTCCCCAGTATGTGTTCGAATGTGCTGTAACAAATGTGATTTCCTTGAAAAAGAAGAGCGACATACTTCACATGGATATGGTTTCTCTCCTGTATGAGTTCGCATATGCTCCACCAAATGTGATTTCTTGGAAAAGGAAGTGCCACATACATCACAAGAACATGATTTCTGTCCAGTATGTGTTCGCATATGCTGTAACAAACCTGACTTTCTTGAAAAAGAAGAAAAACATAGTTCACACAGATATGGTTTCTCTCCTGTATGCGTTCGCACATGTTCTAACAGATGTGATTTAGTAGAAAAAGTAGAGTCACATACTTCACAATAATATGGTTTCTCTCCCGTATGTGTTCGCATATGTAAGACCATTGTTGATTTGTGTGTAAAAGAAGAACTACATACATCACAAGAATATGGTTTCTCTCCTGTATGTGTTTGCATATGTTCCAACAAATGTGATTTTCTTGACAAAGAAGAACCACATACTTCACAAGAATATGGTTTCTCACCAGTATGTGTTCGCATATGCCGTAACAAATGTAATTTCTGTGTAAAAGAAAACTTACAGACTTCACAAGAGTAAGGTTTCTCTCCTGTATGTGTTCGTATATGCTGAATCAAATGTGAATTTTGTGAAAAAGAAGAGCAACATACTTCACAAGAATATGGTTTCTCTCCCGTGTGTGTTCGCATGTGCTGCAACATAGCTGATTTCCGTATAAAAGAAAATCCACATACTTCACATGCATGCGGTTTGTCTCCCATATGTGTGTGCATATGCATATGCTGAAACAAATATGATCTCGCTGAAAAAGAATAGCTAAAATATTTCAATAATATGGTTTCTCTCCAGTATGTGTTTGCATATGCTGCAGTAAAGTTGTCTCGTTAGAAAAAGAAAAATTACATAGATCACAAGAATATGTTTACTGTTTCCATTTGTTGCTGTATGTTTCCTGTTGTTCATTGAAAAGGAAGAACTAAATACTCCACAAGAGTATGTCTTCTCTTGAACATCAGGTAACAAGTTCGTTTTTTTAAATTGAAATATTAGATATTTTCAGCACGATCTTTTGTATATTTTGTCATATTCTGCTTTTTTTAAAAGAACTGAAAAAAATAATTAAGCATGTTCTCAATTTTTCTTCGTAAAATATTTTCAATGTAATATTTGTATTTGTTTTTAATTGTAATTAAAGAATATGCATTAAAATGAAACATATGGCAGCTTACTGCTTTTAGGCTGTTAGATCTATGGGTTATGGAAATGGGTAGAAATGATTCTCTACCTTTGCAGATCGTTGTTAGAACTGATATATTTTCTTTTTATAGTTTAGTGAAAAATTATTCTAACATTTTAATGAGATTTAAACCCTGAGTAGACAATTCTCAGAATCTAGTTCAATATAAATTATATAAAAAAAAATTAATGGCGAGCTTTCACAAAACTGACCCTTTTCTCAGTTTAGTTTTCAACATAAGGGTTTTTTTATTAATTTTAAAGTGTTTTAAGTTGAACTTTTTAATTCATCCAAGAGTGTTTTGCGAATATATTTTTTACCACATTTAAACTAACGAAAAAGACTCACACAATTCACTTATGATTTCTCTCTTTGTAACTGTACATAAAGAAATTTCCAAATATATTTTCTGGGGACAGTTCCATATTTCAAGTCACCAAGGGAATGAAAATCCAATTCACATCAAATAATAGATTCTTTTGGTGAAGATTCTGCAAAGAAAAAAGTTCAAATTAACATTTCAAGAAATAATATAAACTTTTGTTATACATGTTTTTGTACAAACAAAAATATTTTTTAAGATGTCAATACACTTTTTAAAAGATCTGTTTAAGCTTCATGTGAATTTATTGTACAGGTTTTTCATAAAATGTCCACAAATTCAAAATTGGTTAAAATTCAAAATTTCTTGCAATACTGATCTGCTAATTAAATGAATAAATTTTCTCTTTTGAGATAATATTGAATCCTAAATTTAAGAAGTCTAAAATGTAATATTATTTGTCTACAAATGAATTACATTATTTTTTATATTTACAAAAACATAATTTATTGATAATTTAAAAAAACAAAACAAATGAGCACGCATTTTGTATACACAAAAATGTACTTCATTTCAGATTCTACATCGGGCGAATATTTTTTTTAATTCACCGATTATATTAAAACAGCTAAATATATCACGCAGGCTATTTTTTATGTAGAAGTAATCGATTCTGTCTTTTTAGTGTGAATATATCTGATCCTATGTTCTATCAACTCCTCCAGTTTTACATGCTGCCATGTGTTGGACAGCTCTTAAAAATTGACTTCCAAAGTAACCATTTTCTGGTCTAGTTTTCATTTATCCTTTCTCTTTAATTCCTACTTATCACTTCCCCCATGTTTTTTTACCCTTCCAGCTAGGGCTGTAGAATATGCTGAGTGTACTTCTGCAACAAGTCAATCAGTTGGCCGTGGGTGGCAACTCATGGTATCTAAGGAAGGGATCCTAATGGCTCAGCAGTCTGCACCTTGGTTGTCTAAATGCTCACATAATTAGCAACACTCCACTTTAGCACTTACTAGATGAGAGGTTGGTGAGGCTCAACCCAACCAAGCAACTGGTCACATATCCTGAAAAAAAATTATCCCGATTGTATAATTGATCTTTCTTTGATCCACGCCCTCTGTAACTTGTAAACAATAGAAGGCAGTGGTCAATTGTATTAAGCAATCATGCTACGGCTTGATCATGGCTTCATGTTACTTAATAATAATTTCTGAGTACTAAATCTGAAACTAGCAGCTACTCCAAATTGTACATGATGCAAGGATACTAGTTAAGTATCTCCATCTCAACTAAGGCAATTGGAATTCCTTCTTTGTATATTTTCAACAGAAGTTGGACTCCACAGTAGCTGACAGGGCACAGAACAATTAAATTGAATTAATCAATAATTATAAATTCTGGAACACAGCTATTCGGTGTAAGGATGGGGAATGCAATTTATATTTAGTTAATATAGGTATCACATTTCATTTGAAAATTCAAATATTTTTGATTTCCATTAAATTTAATCTATAGACTCAATTCCCTGAATTCTTGAAGCTTAGGAACCAAATTTTAGATATTTTCCAAGGGTTAAATAATTTAATGAATTTTGATTAAAATCAGAATAAGGTTTGTAGACATAAAGTTTAGTAGTATTTATATCTTAGTTTTAATCTTCAGAAGAGGACATAAAAGTAGTGGAAAACTGTTCTGTTTGATAGATTGATTTTATTATTAACTAGCAAAATACCCATCTTGGGCCCGGAATTCTGTTATATATATATATATATTTATATATATATATATATATATATATATATATGCAGAGAGTAGGAGGGCTCCTTGAAAAAGAAGGTGGTAACCAAAACGGAAATCAGAAGTTACGTAACGACGGTGGTTGGGGAGTTAGTCGATCTCTCTTGTTCACGACTCACAACCGAAGCAGTTGTTAAAAGGCCTGGTCCATGCCAGTAGGTGCGGATCGAGAACTGAGAATATCTTTCCCTAGTAATTTTTTTCTCTTTCTCCCTGAAAGTGCGGAAAATCTGTTCGTCCTTTTGTTTTATGTATCTTTGAAACTAAACCTCAGTCCATATTATCGCTCACAACTGAAAGACAAAATATACCAGTCACCAGAGAAGAAACCTGGGTGCACACATGTGAAGGTAAGCGAATATCCAACATCTCCGATTTGGTGTATCCAACATATATATATATATTTCTTTTTTTTTTAAATCATGCTAAATTTTATGTTAAGTGTTTTTTTTGTTTTTTTTAAACACAACTTGGCAATAAGGATTGATTTAAAAATGGGGAACAGAACGATCCTTTTAATAAGTTTTCTTTCATAATTTAGGGTGGTGCTTCAAAAGATTTTTACCGATTTGTTTTCCCAAAAACTGCATATCATTATCGATTCCAAAAGCTGCAGGATTCTGGAACTCTCTTCCTTCTGATTGTTTTCCCATACCTATAGCCTTGGTCGTTTTAAGTGTTTGCATTTAATCCTCTTTCGTTCTTTTTTTAGCTCATTGATGACCTGTCTAGAGCGACTTTCATGAAAAAGATTACATTTAGAAAACGATTATTGAAAAGTAAATGTAAATTATTTTCATGGATAGAGTGCTCATTCTACTTTGCTTCATAAAAACACAAACAGAAAATTGACAGAAGGCACCTTCTATCTGACCATTGACAAACAAGGGGCAGATTAAAATCAAGAAGCAGTTTAATGACCAAAGAAAGCCTTGTAGTCAAGTCAAAATGTGGCTGAACCTCAAACAAATTGCTAACAAATTGCATATTGGGCATGAATAACGTCTCTTTCAGATGAAATTTTTTTACCAAAATTAGCCTTGCAGAAAGGGATCAACGGCCGGCATCTTAAAATCCAACTTAACAATATTAAAATTTCAAGACATAAAATTCCTGACATTTCCTGACAAGTAAGTTCATTATTCATGGCAATTACTGCCAAAAAATAAACGTTTTTCCTGACAAAAAACCTTCATAAAATTAGAAAACAAAATAAAAACCTACACAGGGCCCACCCCAAGCCAGCTTGACATTTTCTTGGTGTTTAAAATTGTAATGATAGGTAGCTATATGCTTAATAATAAAATAACACCAGAAAATGACTAGCACTGCCATTGTTTTCATGATTTTTAAAATTTCTTATACAAATATGAATATAAAAGGTACAAAAACAGACTAACTAGCTTTTTTCAAGGCAACAATTGTCACATTAATTCCTAATATTTCATAAAAAATAGGTACAAAATAAGTACAATTTACAATAACGGAATGATCAGTTGGTCGAATGCTGGGGGAAGGCTCTTGCATAACCACCACAGAATAAGTTTATGAACGGACCAAAGAACATTTCTTGTCAAGAACTAGTCAAAGGTAACTTCATCATCATTAAGAACTGGCTGTGGTGAGTTGCTGCAGTGGAGGCCTTTGCAATTACCACACAAGTTTGAACAGTCAATGCCATGTTTCCTGCAACTGCATCTTGCTCACCCTGAAGTACAGTTACACCTAATTATAGCCAAATTTACAGGACCAGCTGGCAAGTCAGTCTTCATTGGTTGTAATTTACCATCTGAAAGTTTCCATCCACACTCGTCAGGTTTTAGCTGGTTTCTACATTTCCATTCCTGAATTTGGAAGTAAACTCGAAGGCTGTGGAATTCCGTAGTTGCTCTTGTTGGTGGCAATGATTTAGCCTCAACATACTTTGAGCGTTTGCAACCTTTTCCTTAAAGCGCCTCAGTCGGAGATGATTGATGTTTTCCCCATAATTACCATTGTACAAGTAAACTAAAGCCTTCGCCCCAGCTCCAATAACCTCTTCTGCACTGCTATCTTTGCTAAACACTTCTGCCAGTTTGGGGAAGTTTCTATTGTTCATCACATTTCGAGGGGATGCTGCCTTCCCAATTCCATAAACACTGGATGTAGAATCACAACCCAGTAGTGCATGGATGAAAAGAATGTTGGAACAGACCACATCTCCCAAAGATTTCCTCATCTCTTTGATGTTCCAGACATTTTGCACTATCCTTTGGTTGTGGCATGAAGAAGATGTTGTAACCATCATCTCTATTGGCATGATAACATAGAAGGGTCAATAGGTCAGTGTCATCTGCTATCAAAATGGTTTATCCTGTCTGTGCCACTTCTAGAGCAGTCTTCACAATCAATACGTCAGCGTCTCCAGATGCATGGACTACTTTACAACCTGCTTCCTCCACACTCTTTCCCAGCAAGTTGATGAACAATTGTTTATTTTCTTGATTAGCTAGAAAAACATACTTTTTGAACACCATTAAAGGGGTCAGTGACACATTAACACCAACAGCGCCCACTGCTCGGCGTCAGTGAGCCGCGTCTTTAACGGATGGACCACTTTCATACCCATCAAAGACAATGCATGCTTTTCCATATCTAGTTGTGACATATCTGCGGTATTGGGCACAGATCTCATCAAATGTGTGACCTTTTTGCCATGGGAGGCGTTAAAGTAGTGCTCCATCATCTAAGAGATACTGTGGATCTGAAGACTGTGGACCTGATTCTACTACAGGGGAAGTCAGTTCGCATATTTCATCTGCCAAAGCCGTTTTTTTGCCTCTCGCGGTGGTAGTCCGAAAGAATCAAAAAGTGCAAGTAGGTAACCACAAAGCTCATACTGGAAATGTTTTTGCTACTGCTGAGTTGAGAGGTTCATGTGTAGATAGCACACACAGTATCTGGAATAGAAGTTGTGGATCAGTTTAAACTGCTTCATCTTTGCTGAGCGAACCTTTTGACCATCATGTAATTGCCTGATCCTTTCTTTTAAAAGTGTACTCGTGGACATTTTCTCTAACCATTGAAGCTATGATTGCCTCTCCTATGAAGTTTGCTCTGTCCACATTCACCTTTTTGTCTCCAGCTACTCCACTTGAAATGCTGTGAATGGACGGATCTTCTGTGAAAGGGTCATATGTCTGGAGAAATTCAAAGAGTTTCCATGTATCCCTCACATCTCGCTCTTTTCTTGCTGAAGTAGCCTCCTGGTGCTGGTCACTAGTGCCATAACGAATGCCTGCTAGTTCTTGCATTGTAAACTTGATTTCATCGCATGCTGGCAGTGATAGCATCCAAACCAATCGTTGAATTTTGTCAATTCCTCTGCCATGAGTAAGCCCTCCAGACGTCTTCATGCTTCTCATTAGCACCTGCCCAATAACCAGATCCGTCGACAAGCCAGTCTAGTAGCGATCACTCTGTCTAATCACATGGAATCCTTCAGAAAATTTCTGGTATATTTCAGGATGGCTTTTCGGCAGCCCCTCCATTTGTTGAAAGTACAAGTAGACCGACTTTGCATATAGGATGTGTCCTGCTGCAGCGAATATTGGCAGCATTTTCCTTACTGCGTCAAGGTGCAATTCCCAGTTCCCGATGCGCTCTGCCTTGATAAACAATTGCAGGATCTTCACCATATCAAGGTATTGAATCCACAATTTTGCTGTTTGCTGGTCAACCATTGCATCTTTCACATGGTTGATTCTCTGGACAATCCTGGTCATAGACTCTGATGACAGAACATTATTCAATGTCTCAGTCCCATCAAGGAGACCTTTCAATAGCCTCTGAGCTTCCTTCAGGTCGTCATTTTGAGGAAATGACTTTTCTGCATCAGTGTTAGGTTGATCATCCTCAGTGACATGTGAAACTGGCAAATCATAGGCTTTCCCTAACAAAATAGCATTCAGAGAAACATCAACCAAGAAATGAGCACAAATGGCTCTTGCAATTGCTTTGCCACTTAGCATGTGCATAACTGTGTTTTCAGCATATACAAGTTCAAAAAGTTCTTGCAATCCAGAACCTGTCATTAAATGACCAATTGACCCCAGAAAGCTCATCTGTGTATGGAGCCCACCAAATCGCAAGACAAATGATTTTAAGGGACTGAAACTAGACTGTGACTCGACTATCATCATTGCTTTGTACCAAAGTGGTTGATCGAATGGTAGAATTGGTGTAATGTTGTTTTTCCTGGCTAAATCACTAATGTAACATAACGTTGAGTACACGCAGGTTGGGTTACCAGGGTCCATGTCGATCATTGGCAAAAAAAAACTGTGGCTGATTTCCCAGGCTATGTTCCTTTGTTCTGGACGAATGTGAAATTAGTGAAACCTCCCAAAGGATGTCAACATTAGCAGTGGAATCGACAACTTTCTTGGGCTGGATCTCTTTAAATGTCACTGGTGGTTTGTTGGTGTGCTGTGAATCTAGGTACTTGATGTTGATCCTTCCAACCCTTATATCTTCTGAAAGGACCTGAATCCTTGGAACTGGTTTTGCTTTAATTTTCCCAGGCATAAAAGATGCTCTGATGCCCATACTGTGGAATGTGTTGAATCTATCAATACTCCTTACATTATAGTCCACATTATCAGCTACAAACTGAAGAAATTCAGTTTCAACAGGGGAGAGATTTTCAGCGCCATGAACAAGAGCAACACTTCTTTCGAATTTATGAGTAAGATGAAGAGAAGCCATGCTTATTCAGAGTGTCAATTAAGAACCTCGATCACAATTGGTCATGCATTTCCACTGCTAAACAAAACTGCAAAAGTGCAAGAACTCTGTCTAGCAGCCTGCATTATCGCTTGACCAACTGATGCAATTTTCAAATCATTGTCTTTGCCTGAAAATATCTTCCTGAGAAAAATTAACAATGTTTTAGGAACATATTCAAGAATCACATCCTGTTCCAAGATCATTCTTCTGAACTTATCTAGCTACCTTTAATGTCATTCTTGATAAACTTGGCTGCCGTCTCTATGATTCGAATGGCCTCTGATTCTGAATTGTCTGTTGAATGGCTCTGTGCATAGAATTCATGGAGATACATTTTTCTTCCCATTAATTTCAGTCACAATGATTTTGTCTTTGAAATGTTCTAACAATCGAGATTTCATATATGAGAGACTGTGTGGTTCAAATCCAGTGTTTTCGAGAATTTTCTCCATTTTTTTAACAAGATTGAGTTGCTCCTCGTCATTTTGCTGCAAATATTTTGCAATTTCCAGAAATGCCTGCTTTCTCTCTTAATCCTCTGGTCTACCAAGGTTTTGTTTCTTAGAAGAATCAGCAGAAGAGAATGCCTTAGGAATGTTTTTATTGGAATCAATGTTTGCAAAACATGTTATGTGATAACGTGCTTCTTCTGAAACAAGGTCAGCTACATAACCTATTCTATCTTTAAAAGTGGATGTCCAGCCATCATTTTTTCGGACTTTCTCACAAAATTCTGTCCTTAAACTCTATAGTTTCTACATGGGAAACATCAACACCTCTTTCTTTTCTATCAGATTTTTCTCCAGAATCACAAAAAAGACAATGTTCCTTAAACACACACAAAGAGCAACTTGCATGGGATAGCTTTTAATCATAGGTGGACCTGTTTTATGGTCAATTTCTATGTATTTGGGGTTGATCCAACGCTGTCTGCATTTCTTGTGAAGACGTTGACCAATCTGAATTATGATCTTCTCTCCACATTGTTCAGAAGCTCTGTTAATGGAATTGATGCCCTTCTAGCTGATGATGAATGTTTCTTCATTACTGAACAGTTCATTGTTGCAAATAGCACACTTGTAAGCATCCATAATTATCGGTACTTCACTTTGGCCAACCTGAAATTAGAATATTAAGCTCCTGCAGTAATACATCAAAAGAGACAAAAATAAGGCATAAGAAGTTATATAATTATATTTAACTTCATGAAAACTGTTGGTTTTATCCAATTTAACATTGCTACATTTGGTATTTTTGAAGATGAATTTACAGAAATTTAGTTGAGAGAGGGGAGGCTAGAATCGGCGGTAATCTTTAAAGATAGCACCCGTTGACCCCTTTCCGCAACGCTAATTTTGGTAAACTTTTTTTATCTGAAGGAGAGGTTATTCATGCCCAATATCCAAGTTAAAAACCTTTATTAGCAATTTGTTTGAAGTTCAGCCAAAAGATCAGTTAGATTGACTGGACTATTGATCCTGCAGTCACAGAAATACCGCATTGACAGATGGAATCATTGGAATTACTACTTGAACGAAGCTATCCAAGTACCCAGAGAACATCTCTGATATTGAACGGATCTCCAACAGAAGGACTGGGTGAATGAACAAGAGCAAAGTTTGGAAGGACAGCCCACAAACTCTACAAGTTGGAACCAATAACAAGTAACTGCCTTTGCGGAAATCCCAAACAGACAATGGAACACATCCTAGTGATGGACTAACTTGTATTTACCAAGATTTGATGGACTTTAATGCCCAAAGACGGATCCATTGTTTGGCATGAGATAATTGTAAATTCAAAGTTTTCTTCCTTGGTTTTATAGACCTCTGACAAATAAGAATTTAATAATGATTTTGTAGGTTTTCATATTGACTAAAACATTGAGAATCAGACTGACTTTATTTTATGTATTATAGACTAGCAGAATGATATATTTAATTTCTGAAAATAAAATTATGTCAAAGTTTGGCCCAATATTGATGGTCTGTATTAAGAGTGTTTCTTTTTTTGTTATTATTTCGATAACACCTCTTCAATGCCTATTTAAAAAAATATTTTACATGCAAACAGAACCCACCATCAAAAACTTTTTTAGATAATTTTCTTTAATAATATTTTGTCGTTTAGGAGGCCACATAAATTTTAGGGATGAAATTTTTTTAAATGCATTATCGATTGCCACCGAAGAAGAATAATAGAAAAATCAATTTTAATTAATTATTATCATGCACAGAAAAGTGATGTTAAAACCTGCGATTATATCCTCGTGGTAACATTTGCAATTTTTTTATGACCATTCTCACATAATACTCATTCAGAATATAGAAAAAATCTACTATATCTGATGTATAAATTGTTTATATGCAGCTACTGTATATTGTTCATATTAGTTGGACTACTTTTCTCATCTTGGATGTTATTCTCACAACATTTCAGCCGATGTAACCTCTTCAGGTGGATCTTTCTGTCAAACTCGAGAATATGTACAGAATTTCAAATGGAACCCTTTATTCAATTGACATAGGGAGCTTACTCTCGTTCTGTCAGCCATGACCAGGTAGAAGTCTTAAGTAATTCATAATTGTATTCTTAGCATCACCCGCACTGAGGATTGAACCTTCAATCTCCAGAAAACTCATTTAGAATTGATTTTTACTTAATACTTTATCAGTTACAACATGGGTCCTTGTATATTGTTTATTTTACATACTGTTCAGGCTGTGCAGTTGAAATGTTTGACGCTTGCTTGGAAGGTCTGGTTAAATTGTAGAGTTTTTTTTAAGAAAATGTATTGACCTGTGTAATGTCCAAGAAACTCGATGGAAATTTAAATCTGCTAGAATGATTGTGGGAAATAATGCAAGATATAAGCTGTATTAGAAATTAAATGGGAACAGGTGCTGTTGGTATTTTTATTGCAAAGTAGATAAGATGATTGACGTTAATCGTGTAAGTGAGCGAATCATAATGATGAAGTTAATAGTTGGCGAGAAAATATTCACAGCTATATCTCTTTATGTATGACAATGTGGTTTGAATGAAGACGCAAAATATGACAGGCTTATTACAGTAATTAGTAAGGTTGATAAAAAGGAAATACTAGCTGTGGCAGATTCGAATGGTCATAGTAGAAAAATCCAAGCTGGTTGTGAGGGTATGAATTAAGGAAATGGATATAGACGGCAAAAGAATTTTAGAATTTGATTTGCCATAGAACAATTTGTTGCACTGCTTTCAAAAAAAGGGAAAGCCATGCAATTATGTATAAATCTAGTACAGCAAAGACCCAAGTAGATTATCTGTTGGTAAGGAAAAAGAACAGAAAGGTCTTGAATGATGTCAAAGTAATACCTGGTAAAAGAAATTGTGGCACAGCATAAACTAGTTGTGACTTTAAGTTGAGAAAATCTAAGAAAAGTGTGGAAGTTGAATGAAGAACATGTGAAACATGAGTTTAGGATCCAAGTGATGGAGCGTTCGATTTCCAAATCCACTTCAGGAAGTGTGTAAGAACCATGTAAGAAGTGAAAAGATACAACCGACCAGATTTGTGGGTGGATGACACCCCTAATACATATAGTGACATTGTGGTGGAATGAGGAAGTTGAGAAGTGTATCACATAAAAGTGTAAATGATGGAGTGAAAGGAGAAAATGTTTACTGAATAAAGATATGTACCTGGTAGCAAAGAGGACGGCAAGAAGAGCAATTTACACAGCCAAGAAGGAGGCTGAGAAAGCTAAGTGATATATTACAAAGGGATGACCAGAAACATGTAGTATTTAAGATATCTAAACAAAGACACACACATATATATATATATATATATATATATATATTCTTGGAGAGAAATGTAACAAAGTAACGGGATCTCGTGGACAATTGCAAAGAAATGGTAAACTCGTAGATATAAGGGGTCCACCTAGTGTACAACGAGACAAAGAACCAGAGTATATAAAAAATGACAAGTATTGAAAAACTATTGTTTTGAATTTCTCGAGATCAAGCCATTTTGTTTTAAACACAGGATTATAGAAATATAAACACGAAATTGCTTACTGAAAACTTGACCAGACAATGTAAAGTTATCTTGCCAATTAATATAAGGTGCAACGATCACAAATTTGTTCAGCTTGTAAGTTCAGAATTGGAATTCAGAACTCAATTTCTCAAGTTAGAGAAATTACTGCCATTCTTGCCATTCCAAAAGAATTGCTTTTCTCTGCCTTGAGAAGAATATTTTTCGCCCTGTCCATTCAAAAACCTTGACAACCTACTGCCCAAAAAACTAAGCAAAGCTAAGTTAGAACCCAAACTCAATACAGCAGCACAGAGGTATTAACTTTCCCACCAGTGGAAGACTTTTTTGTTATTGTAACTACAAGTTTCACAGAACTTTTCTTTAATTAAGAATATTTATTCGAATGATCGATACCTGCTTGTCTGTTTTCTAATGTACTTCTAGTCCCTCAGTTAACAACCAATTCTCTGATCAATCCTGGTTCAAAATTTCTGATCAACAGAGACGATTCGACACCACCAGTCTTCAGGGGAGTAGAAATTTCCTGAATGCAAGCATCCCAACAATGAGGCCAAAAGTTGGCGATGCCTCATCAACAATCACCAGAAGTATTAGTCCAGGACCCGAGCAGAAGCAAAGGAGCATGAGAGTTGCACTTTTAATTGCTGCAAGAGAATGAGACGCTATAACGTGTACTCAAAATGACAATGGAGTGCTAGCTACAAATGAAGAAAACAATAGGGATCTTTGGAAATGTTATTATGGTATATTATTGAATACCGAATTTTCATGGGACCGAGAAAATCTCGAAGTTGTAGAAGCAGTTTCTGGTCGAGCTATAACAATTGAGAAAGAAATGGTATGGAAACTGTCCAGTAAGAAGAAAAACCTATGTTTTGAATTTGTGGATTTGGAGAACACTTTTGACAGAGTGCCAATATATGTTGTCTGGTGGGCTTTGCATAAATTATGGGAAAACAAGTGGTTTGTGAAGGTTGTTCAAGCAATGTACAGAAATTATCAAAGTTATGTTAGGATTAACAGCACATTCAATGACAGCTAAAGTACAAGTACCTCAGGAATCTGTATGCAGTCCATTGTGTTTCATCTGTGTCTTAAAAGCAATGTCAAGGGAGTTTCATACAGGTTATCTTGAAGCTATGCTGATGATTTAGTACTTATCTGTGAAAAAATGGAATATCTACTTGTTAAGTTGGAGATTAGAGTAATACTATGGAAACTAACAGTTGTAGAGTAAATGTTACCAAGACAAAAGTGATTATCAGTGGTTATAATGTTGGAAAGCCTTCAGAAGGAGCAAAGTTCAACTGCTCAGTTTGTGCAAAGGGAATCAAAGGCAACTCAATTTTTGTGATACTTGTAAGCATTGAATACACAAAAAATATACTGAAATTACGGGTAGATTAAGGATAAATAAAGACCTGGTCCGAGATAGGTTAGTTTAAGATTCAATTTCGAAAATTCGTCCAACACATACCTGTATGTAAAATGGACATTAAACCAAATATTATGACTCCATAATATTTCTTAATTCGATGTTTTACAAGTGTTTGCAACGGTTTTTGTTAAAAAATTTGTAATTATATATATATATATATTTTTTTTTAACATAGTTCACCCCAAACAAGGCAGGCAGCCACTGTAGACATAAGCGGCTACTGAGAAAAAAGGGCGAAGGTTTTTTTTTGGGGGGGGGGTCAACCTAAATTAGAAGCTACGCAGTGAGATGTCTGTTTACATTGGTTTTAAATTTCTGCATGTCAGTAACGTCAGGAAAGCGGGGAGGGAGTTCCAAAGTCCAGCAGCACGAGGAAAGAAGCTTTTGGAGTAGAAAGCTCTTCAGCACCTGGGGATCTCCACAGTGTATGGATAGGATTTGGCAGATTGTCGGGTTGGTCTGGTGAATTTACGTTGTGGAGATACCAGAGCAGCAAGCTCATCAGAGCACAATCCATTGAAGTACTTGTAAAACAGGCACAAACAAGGAAGCAACATTGTGGCGATGGGACAGAAGCTGGAGCTTGGTGGATAGTGAAGAACCTCTCAAGTTGGCGACTCTTTTTTGGACCTTGTCTAAGAGGGAGAGACTATCAGATGATGCACCAGCCCATATGTGGCAACTATACTCCATGCATGGGCGGACGGTGGCTTTGTAGAGATATAGGATAATGTCAGGTGTGAGAAGTTTACTGGCACGATAGAGGGAACCCACCTTCTTTGTAGAGATATAGGATAATGTCAGGTGTGAGAAGTTTACTGGCACGGTAGAGGGAACCCACCTTCTTTGCAGCAGCCCTGGCAATGTTTTCAATGTATTTATTCCAATTCACGTTATCTGTGAAAGTTAAGCCAAGGAGTTTGAATGATGAACTCTCAGGCAGGGTGCTATTTGCCATGACAATCGGTGGTTGAAGAGGTTTCTTGTAATTATTGAAGGAAAGTTGCTTTGTCTTTGCAGCATTAAAAGTTAGCATCCATTTTTTACCCCATTCCACTACAGACTGGAGTTAATTTTCTAAGGATTCAGCCACTGCCTCAGATATGTGCGCATCGGATTTGCCCACATGACGAGAGTTGAGCATGGTGTCGTCAGCAAATATTCCTATCTCAGTCGTAATGGCATCAGAGAGGTCATTTATGAAAATCAGAAACAGATCCCTGGGGTACACCAGCATTTATGCCATGTTGCTTAGAAGAACGGTCATCGAGTGCAACCTGGATCTTTCGTTTTGTTAGGAAGGATTTAATTATATTAAATATTTGTCCAGTAATACCATATGAGAGCAGTTTTAGGAGAAGCCCTTCATGCCACACCTTGTCAAAGGCCTTGGATATATCGAGCGCTACTGCCCTAGCTTCACCTGCCTTGTCCAGTTTATGGTATATGCATTCAGAGATGACCATTAAGATATCTTCAGTAGATCGTGCTTGTCTGAATCCGTATTGATGATCAGAAAGAAGTTTAGCATTAACTAGGTGCCTGACTATCGCTAGATTGATTAATGATTCAAAGATTTTAGCAAAGATCATGAGTAGACTGATTGGACGGTAGTTTAGAGCATGTTCTATCTCCAGAATTCTTGTAGACTCGTACTACAGAGGCAATTTACCAACTATCAGGGAAACAAGATTCGGTAAGGCATTTGTTGTATAGTTTTGAGAGGCCCACAGGCTTTGGAGGTGTCAAGGTTTTTTATGATGCCTCTCACTTGAGACTTGGTGATGACCAGGTTCTCAAGTGTGGCTTCAGTTTGCAATGAGAATTTAGGGAGGGTGTTGTTTGCCGAGTCCAGAGTGGAGTTTAAGGCGAAATGCTGGGCAAGTAGTTCAGCCTTATCAGTTGCTATGCAAGCAACATCGTTGTGATTTGATAGTGGGGAATTGTCGATTGTTCATCACACTATTGTAGATTTTCCAGAAATCGTGAGTACCTAGTTTCTGTGACTGAATGCGTTTTTTGGTTATCTCTGTATACCTTCTCTTTGCTTCATCTATCACTACTTCTTGCCTCTACAAATTTTTGTCTGTTCGCAGTTGACTTATGACGGCCGAATTTTTGGAATGCCTTCTGCCTCTCAGCAATAGCAGCTGCACATTCTGAGGTGAACCATTGAGGAGAGTGGAGTTTGCTGAAGAATTTTCGCGTCGGGACATAAGCATCAATGCCTGCTTTGACCCATTCGGTTAGCTCATTTGCACACTGATCAGCAGGGAGTGAGAAGGTTACACCCCATGGGGCGTCGCTCAAGTGATCCCTAAGGGATTCAAAATCAGCCTGCTCATAATTTCTCGTTGTTTTAAGCAACGGCTCTTTAGCATCATTACCACAATGTGATCAGAGTTTCCGAGCGGGCTATGGGCATTCGACACACAAGCCTCAGGTAGTGAGGTCATGAACAGGTCAAGAAGTGAGGCTTGCTGGTCGGCGCAATCAGGAAGGCGGGTCGGAAAAGTGACAGCCTGTGATAGGTCGTGAGCTGAGGAGAAATTAAAAGTAGAGTTCCCAGCTGCATCAGTACCGCTGGAGAAACCTACCCAGTCACAGTGGTGTGCATTAAAATCCCCAAATACATGTATTTGGGCAATCGAGTCGAGTGAGAGTGCTCTATCTAAGCTTTCAGAGACAGAGTCAAGAAGTGTACAGTCCTGGGTTGAAGGAGAACGATATAAGTAACTAACTCTGTGATGTCAATCTAAAGCACATGTAGGCTTGGTCATCTGATTCTAACCTATGTTCTCTAGTCAAGGTGAGGGTGTTCCGAACATAAACTCAGCACATGCATATGTTTGTCAGAGTCCTTACGGTAGAGTGGAAGGTAATCAGTCATGTCAAAGTGGTGAGAGGATTGAAGGTTCGTTTAACTTAGTGCTAGGATATCCGGAGAGTTTGTCATGAGAAAAGTTTCTATGTCGTTAATGTTGGTTCTAAGTCTCCGGATATTTGTAAATGCAAGCCTCAAGGGTGGAGGCGAAGATGTTTTTTGTTGGGTATCTGGTTTAGGTTTGGTTTTCTTATTTTGTATATTCATGTTTGTTTTGAGATAGAGATGGGAGGGCAAAGTGAGTGCTTGTTTGCCGCCAATAAGCTCATGCAACCAGTCCATTAGTCGTGACTTGGTCCATGGGGGCTGTGGCCTCGGGAAAGCCCACCAGCGATAACTGTAGGGTCCCTTTCCATGCACAACATGGCACGTACAGTTACCCACGATATTATGCAACTGTTAATGGAGCAGCCGTTCTTAGCGCTACCTAAGAGATAGGGCTCCTAACTACCAGTCAGAAACAGCAGCCAGACAGCTGTCTCTAACCTGTACCCTCAACCTGTCGGAACAAGAGCAACCCAGACTAGTCATGTAAGACTTAGTGACAAAACTTTCCCCAAGTTTCCCGGATAGATAGAAAGAGAGACGGCATTCATTGCTCTAGTCAGGAAACAAGGCCAAGTACCAGGCCTCTTTAGACAAAGAAGGAGTGCGAAGGCCGGGCGATAGGCAGAGCCCATCTACTTGTTAAGCAATTATAGGTTTCCAAACCGGATACTTTCTTCGAGATTCCAGCTCTAGGAAGGTTGTCAATCAAGACTAAGGAGGCCTTCCTCCCCAACGGTTTGCTGCTAAGACGTAAGTGGTTAGTAGCAAGGTTTTATTGTCAGAATTTTCCTTCTCTTAGATGGATGACCTGACAAGGTCTATGAGTTCAACACTCCGAGAGAGAATAGCCTGTGCCCGTCTACTAGTCAGGTATTTTCGAGCCCCCGCAGGTAAAAAAAAAAAGTTTTTTTTTTTCATCCACATATGCACACATCTATATCTCGAAGTTCCAGAAGCAGTTTTTGGTCCAGCTATAACAATTGAGAAAGAAATGGAAACTGTTGGTAAGGAAAACCATGTTTGCATTTGTGGATTTGGAGAAAGCTTTTGACAGAGTGCCAAGATATGTTGTCTGGGGCTTTGCATAAATTGGGGGAAATTTGCCTGTTTAATGTAAGGTATGCAATATAGACATCCTTTTTATAGTGCAAGTAGATTTGTTGTCTATTTATTAATAATGTAATGTACAAAGCAACAGTAAATAACAATAAAAGCTCCATGCAATGATAGAGATAATTACCTTAGAAGACATTCGAAAATGAAAACTAAAATGTATTAACATTAATTCGTTTCTGATGAAATTAAGTTTTCAGTTACACTGTCCATAAAGTAAGTGTCTATTATAGAATAAAGGCATAATTATAGTAAAATGAAAACTCTTCAGTGCATGAAAATAATCTTTTCGCATTTACTTGTTTCTTCAAAAAAGCGACTTTTAAATGTGGTAATCAACCAAAAAAATGATGCAGCTTCAATTCTGTAATCAAAAGAAATTTTGAAAAAATATGAAATATGCATTTTGAAGGTGTTCCAGTTCCAGTTGTCCGTGGTGTGTATAGACCATTATACACCCATTGTTGTCATTAGTTTCTTGAACGTTTATCGACATAATCACTTGAACGCTTATAATCAGAATGGAACAATCACAGAGAAAACCAGAGATAGGAATCATTGTTTTAAAATGGCAAGTTACTAACATGCATAATAGAGATAAGAGAACAAGACAGATTGACAGACAGATAGCTTGTCTTGTTTCATATAGCTACATTGTGCACGGCCATCCCCACACTGACTTTGGGGAATTGCCACATTTCGTATCCGGCTGCTTAAGTTGTCAGCCAAAAAGAAGTAACATTTACTCTGCTCGGAAGTCATGTGATTTTCCCAAATTCTGTTACTGTTGTAGTTTCTGACTCCAAACTTTTCTATTCAAACTTATAGCCTTGGTTATATAACATTCTTTCATAGCAAAATAAACATTTACTTTATAACCGATGATACTGCCTTTATTTAAATATTTCAGTTACATCGACTATAAATAAAGTATCTATTTTACAGTTGAGGTATAATCGTAAAGTGACTCCCTCCAACTTGATGAATGAATTAAATGAGTTTTATATATTTCAGAGCACCAATAATCCAGATTCTTTTTTAAATAATAAAATAATCTGAAATCGATCTGTCATTATCAGCCAGTGTCTAGTTGGCACATATCACAATTAATGGACCCAGACTGTATTTGCAAATTTCTAGCCAGTCTTTTGCAAGAATGGGAATGAAAAAATATAACAATATAAAATTCCTGGTGATGAAAAATTAATCAGGAAATAGAAAATCTGGTGGGGATGATTTTATGTTGAACTTACATAGCAAACTGAAACCCCCACTTAAAAACTATATAGTTATTTTCTAAATAGATAAAAAAAGGCTAAAATATACTTTGGGCTCTCTTATATAATAAATCTGTATTTTTAGGGGTTTCTCTTTCGTAAGTTCTCAAAATATTAATAATTATGCATTACAATAAAAGATTATAAAAAATTCCTTCCTATGTCGTTTCCCTACTTATGCAACAAAAACTCGTGAACAAGTGCACAGCGTTCCCACCACCACTTTACTCAGACTAGCTTCTACGAGCAATGGCTTCTTTCACAAAAATAAAAAGAGAAAAAGATAGCATGGACCATCGAGGTTAATACGAGTACGGTGAGGGTGAGCTCCATCTCCAGTTTCACTGGCATGGGCAAACTAGTGCACTTGGGATTCATTTGGACATAGTTTCTGACAGTGCACTAACTTGTGGGGCAAAAACATGGCTAGAAGGCATGTAATAAGAGAACGATTTTCTTTCACACAAAAAATAATATAAATGAATAAATGCGAACGTTTTTCCATATTTCCTAACAATCTTCACATGAAAACCGGTTGTGCTTATCTAATTCTATGATACAACATAACATTTTGAAATATTGTATATATAGTAAACTGCAAATATCCACAAACAGCTGTAGGTCTTCTTAATTTTGCATATTTATTTTATAGACAATTCTAATAAATTAATATTCTGTACAGTTGTAATTTTTTATTGTCATATTTCTTACATATATGCAATATTTTCGTTGATTGTCAAACGTCTGTTGCAGTTTGATCTTAGCCAAGAGACCATTAAAATAATGTTTTTATGAGGATAAATTTATAAATTAATGAAAAAAAAATTGATTTAATCTATTATCTTTTAATGAGGGTGGGGAGTGTAGTGTCGGTTCCATTGTCATAAAACTGCTCTTTCAGGAATTACCTCCTCCGTTTTTAGGGGGTGGGAGTAATCCCCCCCCCCCAGGTATTACCTCCTCCTTTTGAGAGGGGGTAATGTAGTAGCTGTTCTGTTGTCATGAGATCATCTTCCCAGGGACTATCTTCTACCTTTTAGTGAGTGGGGCAGTATAGTATCTGTTCTCTTGCCATGATGCCATATTCACAGTAATTACCTTCTTGTATTTGGCAATCTTCACAGGTATTACCTCATCTTTTGGGGGCAGTATATGTTCGTTCCTTCTGATACCATCCTTCCATGATTATCTTCTCTGTTCAGTGGGGGAGGAGGTTAGTGTACTGTTCTGTTGTCATGACATCATCTTTACAGGAATTAGCTCCCACATTTTTTTATGAAGGGGCGGGGGCCGTTCGTCCACCATAATATAATCCTCCCAGACCAACAAAGATATATTACCAGAGTAAGTATATTTGTACTAGTAAATAAATGGTACTTTCTTAGATTAGGACCCAAGCTAAAATCGACTTGGCATCAGTACTTTGCGGATGTTTACTAAACTGCCATAAAGTACCGACACCAAGTCCAAAAAATAAAAAACGAGGCTGGATTTACAAGTGAGAAAAAAATTAACCAACATTTAAAGCAAAAAAAAATCAAATATATACATTTAGTCAAATTGCATGAAAGAAATATTCATTTTTTTAACGAATAAAAGTAAACAGGTGATAAATTATATTTTTTCAGTGCTTTTTTTTTTACTGAGAATTATTTTTGGTTTGTAATCAGGTAAAAATGGCGGGTTAAGGGTTAGGTTTTTTATATACTGAAAATTATATACTGAAAATTATTTTTGGTTTCGTAAAGGTTAGTTGGGATTAGTTTTTTTTTACTGAAAATTATTTTTGGTTTCATTAGGATTAGAGTTTATGGCATCGTTATGGTTTAGGGTTTGTTTGTTTTTACTAAAAATTAGGGTTAGGTATTAGTTTTTTTTGCCTGAACATTTGTTTCTTTTGCAATCAGTGTTTCTTTCTGACAAAAGTTAATCACTCCTTCAAGAGATGCAACAGCCAGTGATAGCTCGTGAAAATTATTTGCAGTACTTTCACATTTCAATAAGTTGAAATTTTTACATGGTGTCTGCTTATTCATTTCAAAGAATTAGAATGTTGATATGTAGTCTGTTTATTTTCTCCGTCGGTTTACGTAAACATCCGGAAAGTACTGGCGCCAAGTCGATTTTAATGTAGATCCTAATTTAAGAGGTACCAAATAAATAAATCGGCATATCAAAAAACATTTTATTTCATTAAACTTCAAGATAAAAACCACACATTGCCATCTCTTGTTTAAACAAGAAAAAAATTACACTTTGCATTAAATAAATTGTTTGAAAATAGGGGTGGGACGTAATGGGTGAAAATTTCAGATTCATGCGAGTAGTATTTTTTTGTGTTCATTTATACATGAATAACACTAAACAATCAAACATTTTGAAAATTTTGCAAAATTCAGAAGGTGCAGGCCAAAAGTAGCCGTTAGGGCTCCATGGGACTCAAAATCCATCATTTTTCGGTGAAAAAGTGGATTCATGCGACATTGAAGGTCCTAAAATATCCTCAAAAGCTATGAATGGATATAGATGGTTAAATCTGATATAGTACTGTAATTTAGGACCATTTTCAGGCTGTAAAAGGGTTTCATGGATGTAGAATAGCCAAAAACTAGTGAAAAATAGCCAAAATTTCCCAAATTCTCTGTTAAGCTACCTAATTGGTTCCCAAGCCACTACAATGGCTATGCATGGCTGTAGATAGTTGAAACTGACACGACACTAAGGTTTAACACCAGTTTTGGGGTTTTAGGAGCCCCCCAAGGTATAAATTGGAGTCAAATTTCAGCCAAAATGGTTAAAAATGCATCACAAACTACGTATCCAAATGACACCGCTGGAATCATATAAACCGAATAGTGGATAATATAGTCAATTTAACATCCTTAATGGCTATGAAATGTCATAGTCAATTTAAGTTGTGGAAATCCATGGGGAACTGCACAGGAGATCAGCCAATTACTTGTACATCGACTGAAATAAACCTTCAATGATTTCCCAATTCTCGACTTCGAACTTGGTTTGGCGTGTACTCCTGTCCCAAGCACTGAGCACATTGCATGGAATGATCTGGATTATATTCATGTTCTGTTCATCATCTATCTGAGGGTATCTCCATGAACGCCTTGCAGAATCACGGTTGAAACATTCCAGATACTCCACCATGTAGTTGTTCTCGTCAACCTTTTTTCCAGTCATTCCGATGTACCAATTTCTTCCAAGTGGAGTGTCCCAAACTGCAACACAAGGTTCATTCAGAGAAATATCATCAGACTCTTCTAGGATTTCAACATCTTCCTCAGTATCAACGCTCACATTATTATCATTATCTGTCGTGCAAGAAAGCAGAATGGAGTTTTCATCTGGAAATAAAACTTCTTCGTCTGCATCTTCATCATGGTCACCAGAAAAAAGAATTCCCAAATTTATTTTCATCTCTCTGTCACTCATTCCATTTACCCTGTACAGCTCTGGGTTCTCCTGGAAATCGTGCTTGCAAATCAGTTTACGAAACAATAGTTCATTCCTCAGCATCGTTTTTTTCATTTTCTCATTTTGCTTTTTTTTCAGTGTTCTCTCAACCTCTTCTACTGAGGCAAAGGGACCACTATGCTCTTTGCATTTGCTAAGAAGAATTGCTGACCTCTCCTTTGAGTGGATAGCTTTTCGGCGCTTTTCTGCAAGCTTTACCTTCGTGATCTCCTGTTGAGCTTCGAACCATTTTTGTTCTTCAACATCAAGCAACTTAGCTATGGCTCTGGTTTCTTTCTCAATTGATATGTTGGTCTGGTACAGCATCATATCGTCTTTCATACCACTGGCGGTGAATTTTCGATTGGAGCATGCTGCAGCACGGATGGCAAGTTTATCCATACGTGACAAATCCCGTTCACATAAAAGATTGTGGTCAGGAAGTTTTTCAGACACTTCAGGGTTAACCTTGGTGAGATCTGTTGCTCTTTGTTTTCATCGACACGTTCATACTCACGTCCACGTTGACGTTTCAGATCCACAGCTGCCTGTTTACAGAATCTGTTTGTGATGTGTATTCCCAATGGCGTGTCTGGTTCATTAACGTTGAAAGAGTAGTCGACTTTATACCTTGTCAATGTTTCCATCTGACAATTAACAAGGTCGTCACGCAGCAATGGAAGGATACGCAGCAGAGATTTCGGATTTTCTATCTCACACATCTTCAGAAAGGGAAGTGTGATCTTGTAGGTGAACCAAGCAAGACACTGCAACGCTGTCTTTATGTAATTAATCTGCAGGTAAAGCTCAGAAGCTTGCACTAGCTGATTGGCAGAATTTGCTGCGTCCAACGTTGCTTTAAATCATCAAAGTGATGTACCAATGCAGCTGCACTGTAGCCCAGCAAATCGTCTTTCCTTATATACAAGCTGAACTTTTTCGTTTTGTTTCGCTTGCACAAGATGTCGTCGAATTCGTCATAGTCACCACTTTACACAGAGCATTGATTGCTGCTACAACGGCACCTTTTGACAAGAATGAATGAAGGGTTGGCTTACGTTTGCACACCTTTCCTTTCAGATCTCACTTTTCTTCAATATCTTTCAAAACCAAAAGATTTCCAACATCAAAAGCTTCACATGTGTGGGACACACATAGGAGATGTAGAGGTACATGATTGGAAGAGAGAGACGCAGCGATGATGTCGCATGAAACCACTTTTTCACCGAAAAAAGATGGATTTTGAGTCTCGTGGAGCCCTAACGGCTATTTTTTGCCTGCACCTTCTGAATTTTGCAAAATTTTCAAAATGTTTGATTGTTTAGTGTTATTTATGTATAAATGAACACAAAAAATACTACTCGCATGAATCTGAAATTTTCACCCATTACATCCCATCCCTATTGAAAAACCTTTTTAATTTGAACAAAAACAATGGTGCTTCTTGAGTTCAACCCCTATATATAAAAAAGGAACGGTCTTTTAAATAAAAGCTAATTAAAGAGAAGATAACAATTGATTAAAATCTACAGAATAGTTAACAAAGCCCCCCTCTTTATGTTATGAATGGCTTTTTAAATAATAACGAAAAGGATTCTCATTATTCTCCAGTGCCATCTTTTTTGTGTACTTCTACAGTTTACGAACCATTTTTATTTAGAAACCGATTCTTAACATAGGGGTGGTGGTGCTATCTATTCTGTAGATCTTAATCAATGGTTATCTCCCCTTTAATTAGCTCTTCTTAAAAAGAGAGTTCCTGTTTACATCTAGGGGTTGAACTCAAGAAGCACTAAAGCAATTCCTTGCTAGATACTAAAAACAAGAACAAGAAAAAATAAAACACTTAAAAACATTGCTCTCTACTGGGCAAACAAGAAAATAAATCAGTTTTCACTAAATTCGAGCTTATACAACACTTTAGAGATTGATTCTCCGTCGCTATTCTGAACTGACTACGGAAGTACTGAAATTCTCTGGGTACTTATTCATCACAAGTACTAAACCCTAAACGCTAGTATCAAATATATTCTATTGATTAAAAATTTATTCTATCATATTAAATAAAAAAAAATAAAAAAATCACACAGTAATTGAATTGAGAAACTATTTTTTGATTTTGTTTTTTTTTACCAATGCAAAAGAAAAAACGAATATGAAAAATACTGAAAATTTCATTAAAATCCGATCTGATCTCTTACTTTTTTTATGATGCTTTAAAAAGCAGGAAAGGCGGGGTTCTTTGTTTACATGCAAAATTGGAACGTTGTAGCAATAATAAACCAAATCGAAACATAATTGTTTGGATGCGACCCTGTAATAAAAATTAACCTCCAAAAGTCACTAAATTTAAGTAATACTTACGTTTTGGCGATATGTTTTCAAGAAAGAAACGAGTATAATAAATGTGTTAACTAAAACGTGATGAAGTTAATATGTCGAAGAAAATATTCAAGATGGCGACCGGAAGTGTATGTTCGCAGAAAATTAAAGAGAAGTAAATTTAAATTAATCATTTCAAAACAAGTTCGATCTCTTTTGTGAATATTACGGGTAAAATTATTATTATTTTTTTGATCGAAATATTTTAATATTTTATGAATAAAAGGTGACACCATCTTCCTTGAATTGATATCGCCGGCTTAAAGCAGACCATCGGGCTATTATGAAAATGTAGGTGCTTCTACTGTTTCACAGTGACATGTTAAAAAAATAGCTAAAGAAATGAATAAACTTTGTTATGTACTTGCGTGGTAGCGTAATAGAAGACGTAGATTTGTGACTTTCAAGCTTTCGTTTTCACTCAGCAGCAAATGACGCCGTTTCTCATATACGGATGGCCAGAAATGATTTTTAAAAAAATTTCTCTACAATTAAAACCAATTTCAGACTTGTCCAACAAATGTATTACTTTTATTTCGTAATAAACAAATAATTAACAGAATACCGGATCTATTTTTTAAATAAAGTTATTTGATTGTTATTTTATTGTTTTTAACACTTTTTTGTATTGTTTTCTCAAATTGTTGTTGGTTTAAAATTCTTAATAGAGACATACTATTGTTGTTTTTTTAGGTTTAAAACTTAAAATAAACTTTAAGATTTAAAACAAAAAAAAACAATTTGTGAAAACATAAAAAAAAACAATATTATGTCTGCATTAAAAATTTTAAACCAAAAAATTGTTTAAAACAATAAATTAACAAACAAATAAATTATTTAAAAAGTTGATCCGGTATACATTCGTTGGACAAGTCTGAAATTGGTTGTGGAGGAATTTTTTTAATAATTTCTGGCCATCCGTATATGACAAACGACGTCATTTGCTGCTGAAGGAAAACGAAAGTATGAAAGTCACAATTTATTTATCTACCTCCCACAGCGGTAAGATGTGACACAAGGTCAGGAAAGTGGGATTAGATAAGCCAGGGCTCGAGAGGTGAGCAATCTGGCCATTTAAAAATTGCCTGGGCAGCCCCGGGGCGCTTCAGGCAGTAAGCAATAAACTTACTCCTCCACAAAAAGGGGAGGCAAAGCCTGGGAGGGTGGACCTCCTAGAACTGCACAGGACAGACCCATTGACCGGTGTAAATCAAGCCCCGAAGGCCAAGACAATACCAGTCTATGGGGTGCAGTATCCATCGGAACAGGTACTACACTTTGATTGCGACCAAAAAGTCACAAATCGCCCCAAAAAGAGTTATCTCCCTTTCATAAACTGGTTACAAATTGTCTAACGATACGTAAAATCGTTTTTTTCTTATGATTTAATAAATACTCGATGAATTTTCGTATTTTTTTCTGTACAATCTTATTTTCAGCTAACATGTAAGTCTATAACTAATTTTATACATTTCTTTACATATTTTAATGTTAGTGAAACAACAGGAACACCAAAATCTAATATCAGCTCGGTCACAGGAGGCTATTCTCCCACGCATTATATTCTCTTTTGGGTGGGGGTAGGTGTTTATTATTTACTATCGCCCGAGACACCCTCATTCGAGACGAAAATATACAGTTATTTTTTGACGGGATCCAGGATGACGCTAGCACAGCGCCGGATATCTCGAATTTAGGAAAATTCGGCAATTGACTTCTTGTATTATATTTTTAGTATTTGTGCAGTTTACGGATCGAGCTACTTTTTAGATAGGATTTTCAAGTTAAATTCATTTTTTACGATATATTTTGTTTATTAAATTGTTAAGTGAAAGTATAGAATAGTTTACAAAGCCCCCTCGCCCCATGTTAAGAATGGGTTTGTACATAATGTTATTATTTCAACCCGGTTCTGTTATATCTACATATTTTGCCCCATGAAGCATGAAAGGGGGGGGGGGGGCTGGTCGGCACATGTTCCCCTACCAATTCAGAAAGGGGGTGCAGACGGCGGCGTTGTCAAAAAGGGGTCAACAGGATGCTTGACAGACAAGGCAGCCCACGCATTGGCGTGGGCGGAAGACTCGACCAATCAGGTGAGGAAATGCTGTTGTTATATACAGAGCGGGAAGGTCGAAGAGAAAAGAAATTTGGGGGTCGAGCTTCGGGGTCCGAGGAGAGAGGACGCCTCTGAGGAGACAGGCCTCGCCCGGGGTTGGAAAACGAGCATCGGGAGATGAAGGATCACACAGCAGTAAATTTCAAACAAGTTATCCAGAGAGGACGCCTCTGAGAAGCAACCGCTCACCAAGCCGTCATATTCAGACAAGTTATCTGGAGAGGACGCCTCTGAGAACAGACTGCTCACCAAGCCGTCATATTCAGACAAGTTATCCAGAGAGGACGCCTCTGAGAAGCAACCGCTCACCAAGCCGTCAGATTCAGACAAGTTATCCAGAGAGGACGCCTCTGAGAATCAACCGCTCACCAAGCCGTCAGATTCAGAAAATTTATCCCCGCGCACAAATCAAAAATAAATAAATAGGATTTTGAAATCTAACGCGGAAGAAATGCAGCGACATTTAATATGGCTGTATGCTAGACACCTAAGAAAACAATGTCCAACAAGATTTGATTACGACCGATCAGTCAATCAAATAACCTGTTAGGATCGGGTCGTGTTCCCGACTATAAGCGAGTTCATAAAATCAAGCAATTGTTGCATGTAAAAAAACAGAGTAATAATTAACAAAGAAAATGAGGTAGTTCAAATAAGGTTTATTGAACGTGTGTGTATGTGGAATGATGACGTGTGTGGTGTGTATGTATGTGTGTCGATGGAAAAGTAGTTCTTGAAAAGAGTATGTGAAGAAATGAGTCCAGCGCGGGAAAAGTCCTTGAAAGTCGTATACAAAGAAAATGAGTTGAGAACTCTTACCGTTGTTGAACACGTGTTGACGGAGCGCTGGAATCTTAGGGTCATTCAGCGAGGCCAGTTGAATAGAGAAGAGAGTGAGACGGAGCGCTGGTGTCAGCATCGTTCTGCGAAGCCAATTGAAAAGAGAAGAAGGTGAGATGGAGCGCTGGTGTCAGTGTCTTTTTGCGAGGCCAATTGAAAAGAGAAGAGCGTGATTTTCCGTTTACATCGGTTTTCATAATCAGAAGGGCAGATAACACTGGTGTCACTTTTCAGCGCCACCTGTCGGTGAAAAAGCGACACCTAACGGCCAACCAGTGTAGTTATGTTTGAAAGGAGGAGGTAACTGCTACAAGGACTCCCCCCCAGATTGAAAAATATTGAAAATATTATTCAATATGTAGTTGTTGTAGATGAGAAGCATTGTTTGTGTGTATGTCTGTTTTGCTGTTGAAGATTATAAAAAAGTAGTGTGCACGCTACTTATTTCTGTGTTTCCATCTGTATTGAATGATTGATCGCAAGTGCGTCTGCGGAATTGAGTGTTTGTAACTCATGTGGATCTGCATGTTGTTTGCATGCAATTGAGGCTGCACCAAGTTGAGCACAAGTGAGTCTGTGGTTGAATGATTGAGCGCAAGTGAGTCTGCGGTTGAATGATTGAGCGCAAGTGGGTCTGCTCTGTCGAAAAATGTAGAGTGCAAGCGAATTTGCACTTGTTGGTGGCGTTGTTCATGTTGATTAGTCTGTGTGATGCGGAACTGATGAACAAACGTTGAATTGTCAAGATCAGTGGTGCGTTGTGGTCAAAAACAAGTGTGTAAGTGGTCGGTATTGTTGGTAAGGTATGTGGTGCACATGAATTTGCACGGTTGGTTGAAGGTGATGAGCGAGAGCAAGTGGGGTGCGTGGTTGTTGATGAGTGAGCACAAGTGGGTCTGCGCTGTCGTTGACGAGTGAGCGCAAGTGGGTCTGCGCAGTTATTGATGAATGAGCGCACGTGGGTCTGCGCAGTTGTTGATGAATGAGCGCATGTGGGTCTGCGCGGTTGTTGGTGAGTTAGAGTGATGAGTGAGCACAAGTGATTCTGTGCAGTTGTTGATGTTCATGTAAATTAGTCCGTGTTGTGGAGCTGATGAACAAACATCTAGTTGTCAAGATTGGTGGTACACTATGGTCAAAGTCAGATGCACAAATGTCTGCAAGTGAGTTAGCAGGTCCAGGTACAAGTGAGTCTGTACTGGTGTTGGTGCGCGTCGTTTGAGTTGATGTGTCCTCCTGTAGATCATCGAACGTCCAGTTGTTGAGTATTTAGTCGTGCTTGTGCAGTTTGTACTCGTTTTTGAACTGGTGCGATTGCTTCCATAGTGTCGTCAGTGATGTCCGGGAATGTTTGGTGCTTGATGAATGTCCGGGAAGATGTGGTTGTTCAAGTTGATGGGTCCTCTTGTTGATCAACGAACGTCCAGTTGTTGAGTATTTAGTCGTGCTTGTGCAGTTGTACTCGTTTTGAACTGGTGTGATTTCTTCCCAGTGATGTCCGGAAATGTTTGGTGTTTGATGAATGTCCGGGAAGATGTGGTTGTCGCGTTTTGTGTTGAAGAGGGTTGGTAGGCCTTGAAGGGTGATGTTGGGGCTTGCTGAGTCTGACTTTTTACAACCAGTATTAAGTCATGGGGCTTGGTGATGTTGTTCGTGTTTGGCCGAGTTTGTCATCGTGTGTTGTCTGTTTTGTAGCAGTTTTGTTTTCTTTTCTATATATATTTCCAACAACATGGGTAAAAAAGAAAAAGAAAAAAAGATGGAGTCGTAATTTGTTTCACACACGGAGAGAAAAACGAGGAATGACGTTTTTTGTTTTAGTTTGTTTGAATGTTAATTTCCACATGGAGAAAGAATGGTGGCTTCTTTTTTCGCTTGTTGTTGAAACAGAGAAAACAAATTCGTATTTTGTTTTTGTTGTTTGAATTTTCATTTCCATGTGGTCAGAGAAAAAATGGCAGCGTTTTTTGGAATTTTTTATCAACACGTGGTCAGGAAAAAGATGGCGGCGTTTTTGAATTTTTCCATTAACACATGGTCAGGAAAAAGATGGCGGCGTTTTTGCATTATTTTTTCATCTCCACGTGGCCAGGAAAAAGATGGCGGCTTCTTTTTGAATTTTTCCATCAACACGTGATCAGGAAAAAGATGGCGGCATTTTTGCATTTTTTTTTATTTATCTCAGGTGGTCAGGAAAAAGATGGCGGCGAGTAAGCGTTTGTCTTCTTTTTGTTTTTTCTTTATTTCCACGTGTTCAAAAAAAGAAATGGTGTTTTGTTCGTCGAAAAAAAATTGGGAAAAGTTCGTTTTTGATGTTTTTTGTGTATATATTTTTCCGACACGTGGGTGGAGAAAGGGTAGAAAAAAATGAAGTTGTAATTTGTTTTACACCAGGAGAGAAAACCGAGAAATGTTTTTGTTTTTCTTTGTTTGGGTGTTAATTTCCACGTGGCCAGGAAAAAGATGGCGGCTTCCTTTTTTTTTTGCTTGTATATTTCTACCACGTGAGTAGAAAAAAAGGAAAAAGATGGGTGCGTAATTCGTTTAACACACGGCAAGAAAAAATGAGAAATGACTTTTTTCTTTTTTTTTTTTGTTCTTGTACGAAATTAATTACAAAGCTTGCTCATCGCGGTCACCAATGTTAAGATCGATGTCGTTGTCCCCACTATAAGCGAGTTCATAAAATCAAGCAATTGCTGCATGTAAAAAAACAGAGTAATAATTAACAAAGAAAAGGAGGTAGTTCAAATAAGGTTTATTGAACGTGTGTGTACGTGGAATGATGACGTGTGTGGTGTATGTATGTGTGTCGATGGAAAAACAGTTCTTGAAAAGAGTATGTGAAGAAATGAGTCCGGCGTGGGAAAAGTCCTTGAAAGTCGTATACAAAGAAAATGAGTTGAGAACTCTTACCGTTGTTGAACACGTGTTGACAGAGCGCTGGAATCTTAGGGTCGTTCAGCGAGGCAAGTTGAATAGAGAAGAGAGTGAGACCGAGCGCTGATGTCAGCATCATTCTGCGAGGCCAATTGAAAAGAGAAGAGCGTGAGACAGAGCGCTAGTGTCTTAGCGTCGTTCTGTGAGGCTGATTGAATAGAGAAGAGAGTTAGACGAAGCGCTGGTGTCAGTGTCGTTCTGCGAGGCCAATTGAATAGAGAAGAGTGTGAGATGGAGCGCTGGTGTCAGCGTCATTCTGCGAGGCCAATTGAAAAGAGAAGAGAGTGAGATGGAGCGCTGGTGTCAGCGTCGTTCTGCGAGGCCAATTGAAAAGAGAAGAGCGTGATTTTCTGTTTACACCGGTTTTATAATCAGAAGGGCAGATAACTCTGGTGTCGCTTTTCAGCGCCACCTGTCGGTGAAAAAGCGACACCTAACGGCCAACCGGCGCAGTTATGTTTGAAAGGAGGAGGTAACTGCTACAAACCTATCCAGCGCCGAGATTATGTATATCTCAGGACCCTAAAACAGCTCGTTCAAGACGGATCACAGAATCCAAAATTCTATAAAATATCCCTCTCTCCGCCGTCAAAACAAAAAAGGTATGTGTTTATACATAAGGACAAAACAAAAAAAGAATTACTATATTAATTCGTCATAAATCAATTTTCATTTGTTTATATTTGGACTTCTCATTTGTTTTTCCTCGAATTTCATAAGAAAAAAGAACTCTCCTATTTTCAGTTTCATAAGAGCAGTAAGCCTTTTTAATTGATATATTTGAACTAGTTACGGTCTCTTCAACATACCCGCGCAGGACGCGTGAAAATAAGTTTAACAATTATAACATTTGGTTTTTCACACAATTATAACTTTGGTGTCAGGAAAAAGAGCTTTCCTATTTTCATTTTCATAAAGGCTATAAGCCTTCATATTTGCTACAAATGAACTTTTAATTCGGATCGACATTCTCCGAATAATAAAAACCAGCCTCTTTTTTAAATAAATAAATACTTCTTATGTACTGTTAATTTTGGCTTGGTTGTTTGTATATGTGTTTATAATTTGTGATAGGATGTGTATTCATTTTATGAAGTATGGTTTGATTTCCTTTCATCGGGTTTTCAGCCTGTGCACATTTTACATTCGTGGCTGAACTACGTTAGGTATCGTTCAGAGTCTTACTACCACAATTATAACAGTTCGTAATTAAGTTACAAGATTAAATTGAATAATAATGCATTTAGGTTTCTTTGTAAACTAGTCAGGTATTTTAATATTTTGTTAATAATTGAAAAAGATATCAATTACTTCGTGTCTGTTCAAAATTTTAAAGGAATTAAAAAAATTTAAAAATTTAAAAGAATTTTAAAAGTCATTTAAACTAGCTTTAAAATTCTTTAAAAATCTTCATGTATTTAAAAAAAAAAGAAGCAAAATGAAATAAATTTCTAATAATTTTTTGTAAGTGTAATTCAGTGTTTTAATCTCTGGTGGTCATCTTGCCTAACTTTATTTACTACTTTTTAATTTTTTTCTCCTTTCAAATAAATCGTTGTATGATCGGAAAAAAAATCAGAAAAATACATCCGATTCATTGTCCGCCATTTTGACTGTGAAATGACGAATTAACCACTTTATCTTACAAATGATTTACCAATTTTTAAGTAAAAATTAAATTAATTTTAAAGGACATTTATTTTTTGTCATAAAATAAATAAAAAATTGTAACTAATTACTTAATTAGTTACAAAAAAAAGAAACCTATTTTATGACAAAAAAATAAATGTCCTTTAAAATTTCGAACAGACACGAAGTAATTGATATTTTTTTCCATTAACAAAATATTAAAATGGCTGACTTGTTTACGAAGAAACCTATTTAATCGCGTAACTTAATTACGAACCGGATTGAAATAATAATATTCTTAACATGGGGAGAGAGTGGGGGCTTCGTTAACTATTCTGTACTTTCAAATTAATAAACAAAGGATATCGTAAAAATTAGGTACGTGCAAAAATGGCGCCTTCTTGTACGGACTATGCTTATTAAAAAGCGCTTATCATTGATTATTCAATTAGTTTTAGTGTAAACTTTGATTGTGTTTGAAAGATAAAATCCTAAACTTAATCTCTAAACGAAAAAAACTGCATATTTACGTGTGAAAAATAAATTATAATAAAATATGTAATTACGACGGTCAAAAACCCCAAAAATTCAATGAATTTTGAACTTTGAAAAACTTACTTGTAAAAATCTCTTAAAAGATAAATATAAGTTTTTGGGAACTATTTCAAAGATAATTATTAAATTAAAGTCATAAGACACTGAATTAAAAAAAATAAATCCCACGTTTGACTAAAAATTAGCAAAATTATCCCTTCAAATGTGATAAATGAGTAAAATCCGCCATAACTTCATCGGAAAAGGACGTTGTTTACAAATTGACTATCGCTATGCAAAATATATGGAAGACAAAAATGTCATAATTTATCATTTTTAACTTTATATATAAAAATGTAATAATAGTTTATAGAAGTTGAAAAATTATTATCCATTAATTTCTTTATTCTTTTTAAGGTTATAAACAAATTTAAGTACCCTTATTTTGTTATAATAAAAAAGGAAATGCTTATTTAATTATTTGTGAGTGTACGCAATAATTTTTAACTGAAAAGATTAAGTTTTTAATTTCGTAATACTCTGAAATTATTGATGACGTCTGTTTACCAATGTTTTTCCTTGGAATTTGAAATAAAACTATTTTTTAAATGTTAAAAATATTTTTACGTTACGAACTGCGTCAATTTAAAACTTTAGTTACTCGATTTATTCTTAACGTGTCGTAACGATAAATTACATTGATTCTTTTAAAAATAAAGTGTTTTTATTTTTATTTTAAGTGTGAAAAAGTAAATTAAAGTCAATGACTACACTGACAATTTATTCATTGAAAAAAAAGTTAAAACAGTTATTTATTGATAAACAGAATTCAATATTGAAAGAAAATGTCATGTTTGAATTCTCTTTATTTATTAATAAATAATTGTTTTTAACTTAAATATTTATTAATGAAAAAAAGACAAAACAAATACAAATCTTTCCAAATAATTGATGATGAATTGTGAAATGAACGAAATGGTTGAATCTCTAAAAAAAAAAATTTTGCGCTGTAAAAGTGAGTGATTGTTGGAAGGCTAATCCCACCTGGTTATTACAGAACTAATGAAAGTTCATCTTTAGTAGAAATTATTCAATTTTGTAAATTCTTTTTTTCGTTAAGTTCCTGGATCTCAAATTTGTCAATTTTTAGTTTATTTTCAAGATTATAAAAAAAATTTCTTGCGCTGATGATGCCACGTTCATCTATGAAAGAGAAATATAATTATGTCGCATTTTTTATTTTTCCAAAAGCTCTAATCATTAAAATCACATGAAATATTTTTTGCAATTATATTATTTTATGTGAAAATATTGATTAAACAATGCTTTATTCAATAATAATATCGCTAATTCAAAAAATTAATTTTTCTTCGAGTTATAGTGATTTTATTAACACAGTATTTACTGACCTTTTTCGTAATATATACGAAATATTTTGAAAAAAAATGTAATTGTTAACATCTACGATCCTTTATTTACATAAGCAACAGTTAAAAAATCATGCATTTTTTAAAATTAATATATAAAAGTATAACTTTAGTAAAGGTGTATTTTCGTTTTAAAAAATAATACATTTTCACTAAGATTTTTTTAAAAAATGGTTTCATTATATTCCGTGATTGTTGATTAATAAATATTGAAAATTTCAGTAAAATTGGTTGATTTCCTGAATTTTAGTGCATTTTTAAGTAAAGCGGGGGGGGGGGTCAAAATGTGTTTTCATTTTGGGAATCGGCCATTGATTTTGCACGTACCTAGTAAAAATTGAATTTAACTTGAAAATCTTATCTTAAAATATCGCTGTCCATAAACTGCACAAGTACCAAAAAGATAATACAAGAAGTGTTCTTTATTAGTGTAGGGGGTAGCCCGTATTTACAACTATATCCCCGCAGAACAGAACTAAAATCTATTTTCACTCGACATTTATATTCTATAATTGCCGAATTTTCCTACTTTGCTCAAATTTCCGAATTTTCTTTTGCCGAATTTTCTGTTGTAGAATTGTCCGGACAACATTACCTGTGAACAGACACGTATCCTTCATATAAGAGCACTCTTCTCTTCCCTACTTCGGGACATTTATTTAACAACGTGTACTTTTTAACTTTTCCACTTTGTCCATATTCATGGATGAGTTCATTCACTAACACCCTTTTTTCATTTCTTCTTTTATTTACCAATAAAGTTGTTTTATGTATTAGAAATGGACTTCGTCTCATTTTTTATAAATTCTTCGCCACCCAGGAAAGCATGGCCGTATGTTTGTCTTGGGAGGAAGGGTTCCATGGACTCTCAGGTGTGTGTCTCTGCTTTAAACTGCAAAAAGAGAAAAGAGGAAAAAACTAAAGTTATTAATGGAAGATTCAGCATCTTCGGAAGATTTTACAATGGCAATCATCCGAGTGTGGAGAATGAGCTAGAGTAAGAATCGAATTCTCGAGGAGAAATGGTAGACTGGAGAGGTGCGGTCTGTATTTATTGATTCTCCGGCATAGGATCAAAATCTGTATCGGAAATGATCGTTCTATCACCAAATGGATATATATGACCCAGGGTCATTGTCGTCCTCCGTCTATTATTAAAACGCCCATGAGCATACTTGGGATTGAATTCAAGTACGTCAACGGTTTTGTCTAAGGGTTCATATTTGCTTCCGTGTACATGTATTGAATTAAAATGTTCCCCAATCCTATAATATTAATTGACCAACGGCGTAAAACACACAAGTCATGCCACAAAATCACATCTAAAAAAGAAATGAGATTTTTCTTTCAAAACCACCTCCCAGAACCATAAAGAAAAATTGGGGTCATTCGCCTCACCTCGTTCGATTAAAACCATTTTCGCGGCCAAACTAAAAAAAGTGCTTTCTGGAGCCGATGGCTTTATTATTTAAGGTCAGATTTTCGTCGAGAAAATCAGTTTGAAAGAAAAACACAACGTTTCCACCTCCCTCGTTGGGAGGCTACTATTTATTTTTTAACTCACACTCATGCTTACGCACCCTGACAAAAAAACGACACACAGAGAAATTCTTACACTGTCCCAAAGTGGTCAAAAGACACGTTATCAATTCTAAACTCATGCGCTCCACACACAATCATACACTCACGCACTCTAATGCAAATCAACACACATGCATACACAGTTGCACGCATATAGTCATGAAAATAGGCATAATCACTTTTATTTTATTGTTCGTAACGTGTCTAATTGAACTTTCTACGAACATTTACATTAACAATTATTAATATAAAATGTCTTGCAATTTTGTACATATATAAATATCGTGTATATTCTGTAAGACATCAGCTTAGATAAGATACGGCTCATGCTGCTACACATAATGCTTCAAGAGAACAGAATTAGATTTCGTTAACGATGTAATAAAGCCATCAGTGGCTGATTTACATTATCAGTTGAAGAGTCGTTTATTGGGGATACAATTAGTGTAATTGAAAAGCAATGAGTGAATGCTGTCAAGGGCTATATCTAGTACCTTTTCCAAATTGGAAATAAGGAATTTCGCGACCGTAGAGCAAGACTCACCGTTTGTCATATGATACCATTGTATATATCTACTTGTTTGTTACCTTTAAGGCGGTCGTTCTACTGGTAGCAATGCCTCGAGAAAACAAGATTATATTCTGTTCGTTCAGCATGAAAGTCGTACAAAAGTGTACAAAAGGATTTCCCAAAACTGAAAATAAATTGATTAGATGTTTCCTGACAGTTCCAACTGAGAAATGGGCACAAAGAAAACACGAAATGAAAACGAGAGTATTCATCGGCTACTGAGAATATTAAAGTAGTGGCCCCTTCAAATCTACACTTTCAAATGGTTGACTCGCTTTTATGAAAGTTTCAGGTGCTATTTTAAGGAATAAAGTATGGAGTATGGCTGATTTTTGCTTTTGACAAAATGTTACATTCAGGCTATAACAAAATCTTTTGTGCATGGTATGCACCTTATCTGCAGAGATGGTAGAAGAGCAAATTCGAGAGAAGGCCTCTGCAGCAGCATTCCCCCCCCCCGTGCGATACACAATGTCGTACCTAAAACAGGCAAGTTTATAACTTCCATCTTGTAATTTTCTTATTTTTTTATTTTGCTCTTGCCTTTAGTGCTGAACATAGTAGAGACAGAGTATTTTTTATCTGTGAACAGCTTAAAATGCTTCCCAAGTAGTAAGTAAATGACGGAATTTTCAGATCGCCTTGGCAATAGCGTAGGCTTCCTTTTCAAACGTTAGAAGTTTTTAAAAATAAAGCTACAGGTCAAGAGTTCTGTGATAGTATGTTCCGAAACATCAGTTTCAACCTCAAGAGGGAAAGAAAAGTCTATACCTACCAGGCGAATTTGGCAATTTTTTCTTCAGGTGTTAGAGGATGTAGTATTTCAGAAAAGTTTGAGATCCACCGAGAATAGTGAGTGAACATTCCTATCGCTCGTCGAAGAGAAGGATAGTCTTAAGATACTGGCAAGTTAATCAATCCTTTGAGCCTATACATCCTTGTGACCCCGGTCGGTTTTGTTTTATTGTTCTTGTTTTTTGATTTGCCTGTCATGTCTCTGCTGTTGTGTGATGTATAATATAAAGGTATTGTTCATTTTGTAATTCATGTAATATGTACAAGTTTTGTTTTCTAATAAATGAAAAGGTTGGCCATGGGAGATGTGTGTTATGCTCCACAACCGAAACCAAGACGGTCAGAAGAGATTAGCTGGGAAGAAAAATGATATGAAAGTGACAGGGCGGGGGCATAGTTATACATACCTATAAAATAGTGACCTCCGACTAAAGACACTTTTCGTGTGATCTACACTACAAACTTGCTGATCCCTGGATTCGATTCTAAATAACTTTCTGAAAACTGAAAATATTTCTATTTGCATGCATCACACACGCATTTCATATGTATGTATTTGCTACAAAAAGCCACTCAAAGGTTCGAACATGCAACGTTTTCAAAAAAACTACCACGAAAACAAAACATACTGAAATTTTAAGATGCAACTACAACAAAATGCTGACCATTCTTGATTTTAACAAATAACAAAAATGAACAAATATCACACTTCGAAACGACAATAGTTGTTGACTCACTTATTAAAAAAATACAACAGTGACAGTGAGTGACATTTGTAGTTTTTTTTATTTAATGATAATTCAGTTAATTTGAGGTATGAGAAACTGATAAAAAGAAATTATTACATTTGATTTCTTTAACGTATTTGCTAAAATCCAATGCATTTTTATTGGTTTTATGGACCATATATGAATTAAGAACTTAAGTTATTTTCTCTTCAATTTTTCTAAATTAAAAAAACTATTCATTTTCCATCAATGGTTATTATCCAAATACACTTTCATTACGTATACAAAACAAAAATATGACAGATTTTTCGTTTTCTCTCCCAATAATCGCTTTAATTTTGAGGCTTGTTCACAAATTAATTTATAAATAAGTAAACAAAAATAAGATTTTTTATTTTGCTTTGTTAGAAAACGTTAAATGTATTTGTTTTACATTTGGGAGGGAATTTTCCTTGGAGTCTCTTGTCCTTATTTATTTCTGGTCTTTCTTTTATAAAATTTCTTCTATTATTTTTATATCGCAAATGCAATTCTTGCTTCAATAGCGATTTTGGTATTTTACGTTTTCAGTAATTTTCGTTCTTTAACTTTTCTCCCCCTTTCTGTCTTGTACCTACTCATTCTTTTACAAGTCAATTTGAAAATATATGTTGCGTCTAAGCATAATTCACGTGCCAATTTATTCTGTAAACTTAAATTTAATTTAAACCAATGCGTTTTCGAAGTGCTACAACAAACTTGATTTACTAGAAAGAGAACTACAATCTGTAAACGTACACTGATTCTCTCCAGTATGTATTAGCATGCATCGTAACACACTTGTCTGCTGAGATGTTACAAAGAATGATTTATTCCTCATAAGTATATTATACAAAAACTTAATTTTACTCAAAAATATGCTGTTCAATTATAGTAACAGCTGAAATAGGCAAATTAATTTACAAACAATACCTAAAAAGAAACTGAATAGTTTTTGTGTAGAAAAATCTTTTTATTGTGGTCAAATACTAAAGGTAATAATCATATTTTATTACATTTTTTAAAGTTTCCTTCTTTTATTAAAAAAAGCTATTCTGTGATATTGCCCAGCATTTTCATTTCACTTATAATAGTTGTACTTCTTTTGAACGAATTAACATTGTAAATTCTTCATTTTTTTATTATATAAACACATTTGATTCCTGTAAATAATAGCCACAATATGCATTTCCTTTCTTTTTATTTTAGTTAGTTCTCCGCGATCTTTTCCTTTTAAGACGTTATTATGTAACATTTCTCTGCATTTATAGATTAATTTAATTGAAAATAGTTTTTCATATTTGTATTTGATTAGTATTGTCAAATATATAATTGGGTATTGAATTTCAGCTAAACTATCAATTTTCTTGTGGCCTTTGTTAGATTTTGCTAGATTCCAGGACCAGTAATAGGTTGTTCTGGCAGAGTATTCAGCTTTTTTGTTACTTGTTGTAGTATCACTAGTATGATGTCAACATTACCTTTTTTGATAGATATTCTGCCAATTTCTATTATTTAAATATGTTAGAGTTTATTTCTAAGTAGAAATGAGATGGCAAGACGTTTTGAGAAACCACTGTACAAGAAAGCCAAAAGACGCTCTAGAGTGGTATCTATTAACAAACTCTCCCTCTTTTTATTTTATTTCAGTTAGTTCTAGGAAACCAAGGGGCTCTTTCATGGAGCTAACACTTGATTCATTACGATTTACATTTATATCGGACGGCTTTTTTAGGATAGACGTTGTCCCTTTTATCGCTGCTATCTGTGTTTCGCTACAGCTGGTCTTCCAGGGATTGTTTCTAAGTATTTTTGTGTGTTTTCATATGCTGTAGTAAACTTGTCTTGTAAGAAAAAGAAGTACCACATACATCACAAAAATATGGTTTCTCTCCTGTATGTGTCCGCATATGCTGCAACAAATGTGATGTTTGTGTAAACGAAGAGCCACATACTTCACAAGAATACGGTTTCTCTCCAGTATGTGTTCGCATGTGTTGTAACGAATAGGACTTGTCTGCAAAAGTAGAGCCACATACTTGACAAGAATATGGTTTTTCTCCTGTATGTGTTCGCATATGTCGCAACAAACTTGAATTCCTTGAAAAAGAGGATCCACATACTTCACAAGAATGTGGTTTCTCTCTCGTATGTGTTTGCACATGCCTTAACAAATTTGACTTCTCTGAAAATGAAGAGTTACATACTTCACAAGTATATGGTTTTTCTCCAGTATGTGTTCGTATATGATGCAACAGATGTGACCTGTGAGAGAAGCAAGAACCGCACACTTCACAAGAATGTGGTTTTTCTCCAGTATGTGTTCGCATATGCTGCAACAATTGTGATTTCTGCGTAAATGAAGAGCCACATACTTCACAAGAATATGGTTTCTCTCCCGTATGTGTTCGCATATGTTGGAACAAACTTGATTTGTTTGAAAAAGAAGAGCTGCATACTTCACAAGAATATGGTTTCTCTCCCGTATGTGTTCGTATATGGTGCAACAAATGGAATTTCTCTGAAAAAGAAGAGTCACATACGTCACAAGAATATGGTTTCTCTCCCGTATGAGTTCGTATATGCCGCAATAAACTTGACTTGTCTGAAAAGGAAGAGCCACACACTTCACAAGAATATGGTTTTTCTCCAGTATGTGTTCGCATATGCCGCAATAAACTTGATTTGTAAGAAAAAGAAGAGCCACATACTTCACAAGAATATTGTCTCCCACCAATATGTGTATGCATATGCCGGAGTAAACTTGACTTGTAAGAAAAAGGAGAGCCACATAATTTACAAGGATATTGTTTCTCTCTTCCTTTTGTTTCTGTATGTTGTTTCATATTGTTTATTGAAAATGAAGAACCAAATATTTCACAAGAATAGTGTTTCTCTTGAGAATCAGAAATCAAGTCTGTTTTACATGTCGAACTCTCATATATTTTTGGGGAACAATTTCTTTCTGTAATTTTTTCCATGTTCTGCAAGGGAAAAAAGAAATTCTGAAACTTTTAGGCTTTTTACAAAGAACGATTTTTAGTCGTTTTTTTATACTGTAATATTTATATAAGAGATGTATGCTTGTCTGTAGAGCAACTATGTATTCTATGGATTTGACATCTGGTAGGAATTATCCTTTACCTATGTAATGGGCTCATAGCATTTCTATCAGTAAAAGATTATCTTTACATTTTATCCTTATGTGATTTGGGCACAATGATAGTGATCTGCAAAATTAGGTCAAATATAGATTATTTAAAATATTTTACAAAATGAGTCTACAAAACTAACCATTTATTTATGTTCTCATTTCTGTTTTCTTTTCAAGTATATTTAGTGTCAAAACTTAAGGTCCATGACTGCCTTAATATTATGCAGCTCACCTGGGACAGATATTTTTGTTATTTAATATACTACTGGACAGAAAATATAAGGCAAGAAAATGTTTTTACCAAATTTGACTTGATGAAAAAGAAGATACACACTGTTCTCTGCTTTTAGACTTTTTAACGTCTAACAACTTACATTAAGAAAGACATTAAGACATTTCCATGTTTCAATTCAGCAAGGGAATGAAGATCTATTTAAGTCCAATAATTGGTTTGTTTTTTGAACTTTCATTGGTGATTCTGCAAATATAAAAATAAATTTTAAGATAAATTTCAAGAACTGAGAGTCATTTTTGTATATCTTGTACAAATAAAATTATTTTTATTAATACGTCGAGTTGATGAGGGTTAGGGTCATTTCATTAAATGCCAAATTAGACATTTAAGATGTTTGTGTCAAGAAGCAAAATGAAATAATATAGATTTTTATTAAAATGTTAACAAATTCATTATTAACGAAATGTTGCAATACTGATCTAATATTAAACTAAAAATTCCACGAATACTTAATTACTAAAGATAATATAAAAAACCTACACATAAATAATCTTCAAAACAGTTATAATAAGCACATTCTGTGTAAAACACGGTTTGATTAATGTTTTCTAAATTGTGTAATAAACCGGGTAATTACTTTTATCATTAACTAAAAGAATTTGAAAAATTATCGATTGGAGAAAAGTATCTGACTTGCAAGATTTTGGTCAACAAATTAATTTATAAATATTTGAAGAAATTAATAACATAAAGGAACGGGATTTTAATAAAATTATCTACAAGAGTGAGTATATATGTGATAAAAGATAACTAAAGTGAAGATATAATATTTTTATAAAGATATTAAATTTTGATATAAAATATCAAATTGCACCATGGAAGGTGTTTGTTATAACTCAAACAACATAGTGAAGACGTATTCTAAACAAACAAATTTTAATTATAACAGAAAAAGATATTTTAAAATGATTTTAATTAAACAAAAAGAAACGAAAATTGTTAACATATTTAAAAAAACAGAAAAAATGAGATAATTTTGCAGTCGAAGTAGGTCCCTTTTTTCACATTAGTGAGTTTCTTTTTGTAAATTAGTTTTATTGTAAATGGTTTTTACATGTTTTCTTGAGGAGGAATATACATTAATTTGATTAGATTAAGTTTTGTTTTGCACTGTGAAGTGACTCAAACACGTAATCCTGAGGCTGCCTGGCAGGATGTTTTTGTTTTACAACTGAGAAATTAACTTATATTGGCTGTATAAAATCTAAATTTTCTGCACAGCATTTGCAATGAATGTATTCATTGTGTGATCAATTCACACTGGAAGAATCACATCCTTCATTAGGTAACCCAGTTAATGTGCATGACAGATAAAGAGTAGTCTAACCTAATAAAAAAATCTCTCCTTTATGGCGATCATCGACAGAGAGAATGTGGCAGGAGATTGGTAAGGCTCGTATGGGAATGACAGATGAGACCTTGAGGTTAGGGTTAGGGTAAGTACTAGGATGTTTAAGTCAAGGAAACAGAGGATAAACAAGATGCTTCATACTCAGGATAGTACAGTGATTGGCAATCTGATGAAGCATCATTTCAACAAGCACCCAATAGGTTGCCTGCCATGATAGATTTCAGATCAAGGGTGGTTTCTATCTAGGAAGGGACTGTGTCGACCAATTTAAAAAATCTGCTGATATCGTCAGTAGTGTACTGTTTATGTGCTTTGTCGATTTTGTGGCTGCCTTTGCCTACATTGACAGACTCATACTGGCACATCATGCAGACATATAGTATTCATACAAAGCTTCTTTATTTCATCCAGTACTAACACAGATCGACATGATTAGGGTACGTCTTATAGTGTCAAACATGGAAAAGATTACGTTGGGCTAGATGGGCTGCAGGTTGCTGCACTTCACATGTGATCTCTTGAAATTATAAATTAAAACGACGTTTTCAAGATCATTATATTTTATTAATGTAAACTGTTATCTAGAATTTTACAGAACTTTTAAGAGTAGCAAGATGGCCGATCTGTCTTTATAGTTATATATCTCTCTCATTCTCTCCCTCATACATGCACATTCCAGTTTTCTGTCTCTGTTCTGTTTAAATAAAAGCCTTTTAAATCCATAAGTTTCGGTTTCTTTAGTATCAATCGACCATATGGGTAGCCTGCCACAGCGATGTTGATGATGACGGTGATGATCAGAAGATCAACACACGTGTGTATTCACCAACCTGTGTTACAACAGAAATGATGCAGGTGTATAACAGCTTATATACATGACGGTAGGTCGTATTCAACACTTGTAAATGTGTAAGCCATTCCTTAATCTATAATCACTCATGACCAAAGGGCTGATGAGGTTGAGAAAGACGCTTTTTTTAACTGCAGGGCCACGTGCAGACTTCTCTTGTATGTTTCATCCCAATAAAATAAGTCTCTCAACATGTTAATGACTTTTCAAGTCAGGCATCCTCAATGCAGACCAGTGTGCAAAGAGACACCCTTCCTCTCATTCAGAGAAGTGAGAGGAAAAACCATCAGATTGCCACTAAGCAGCTCTCAAATAGAGGAAATATAGCGAGTTAGTGAAGAATAAAAGGAAAATGTATATGATGCACACCTCAGCTCTCCCCTTTAATGATATTATAGGAAAAGTTTCTTTCAAAGCCAAGACTGAACCAATGCTTCGACGTTTCACTGCACCTGATCAATTCTTCTAAAGCTGGATATGATCTACATTCTATTCGATAGCCATAAATCCACTTCTGATACTTCAATTCTTCTATGGGCAAAACCAGGCCAAGTATATGTCAATAATCATACCAAATCGTGTATGATCCTCCAATTACACCTGCTACTTTACTGAAAATCAATCCTCACTATGCCCGTGTATGCCTACTTTCTGGTATCGAAACTACTGTCAATATATGAAATTTGGCTCCTAAATTGATTAATGGAGATAATACTATAAGGCCAGTGAATGTTTTTGCATGTCACCTGTTAGTGGGTGAGAAAGCTGTACAAGTGAGAAAGAAAATATACTACCCTTGTGTAGAAAGTCGAAAGTAAAAGTCTAGCCCAGTTACTACGAAAATCTTACAGAAAATTTCCTGAAAAATACAAAAGGATTTTGTTAATAAATAGAACACTATTAACTCCTTCTCATTATAAAATTTGAGAGGAAATATTGTAAATTATGTTATTACCGCCCACACAGAAAAACTTGTTAGTCAGTATCTCTGCCACTAGGTCCAATCCCCACTGTTGTAGTATTTGTTTGTAATCAAAACCTTTACCAACGGTCTACTGGTCTCTTGTTACTCTCTCAAAGAGGAAAGAAAAAACTGTACAATTAAATAAAAGAGGAAGCAACAAAAAAACAAAAAATATCTATATTTTAATTCATACAAAAAATAAATTCTAACGAAAAGAAATGATTGTGAAACCGACAATATGGCTTTTCGACTTTTTCTATGCAAAAATACATAAATATTTTTAAACAATTAAGTAAATTAATCTATCACTAATCCATCTATTTTGTGTTCTTAAAAGAGGTTACCACTGAAAAATTATATTGTCTTTCATCAGGATTAACCACATGTGTTTAGAAACAACATTTTTACTCTATTCAACATTCACTATGTACTAACCGTTGATGTCATTTGAACAGAAATACAACAAATGCATGTTAGAAAATAAAAGATTATTTTCATAGCAACAAAGGATGAACATATTAATTATTTAAACAGAAAAAGGAAAGCATATCCGAGGCATTTACCATAACCCATAGTGGAGTCTGTTTTTATAGAGGACATGAAAAACCCTGTCCTATTCATGGGACGTTTGAAGAGGTAATCATATATGGATGACATGAGAGCATCAAACCAAATCTCACATTTACATGAGATTTGGATCAAGGACATTTTTTGAAAAGAGGGATAACTGGGTTGGGACCTGATTTCTCCAAGGGTGATAGCTCAGATCCCACCAGCAAGATAATATTATCAGGTCAAATACACAAAGCATTTAATGCAAAGAAAATTTGACTGTGTAGTTACGTCACATCAGTCAGAATTCATTTTCTTGGGTAGTTTGAATTTCTATTTAAAATGCATAAAAATGTTATTAATACATTTCTTATGATTGGATGATCTAAGAAAATGCAGTCAAGTGTTAATATAATCCATATTTACATTATAAAGCTCTATCTGAAAGTATATCAAGTCCTGTGTATTTATTTGCAAAGTCTTTTGTCTTTATTCGACTCTGTTCTTATTTTGAGAAATTTATTTTCACATTGCAGAACTTATTTGTTGTATTTTTTAATTTCTCAATTTTACTTTATAGTTATGGTGATCTTTTAAGGAATAAATGAAAAGTTTTTTCTTCCATCTTCATTGATTATTTATTAATAGACAAGATCCTTTAAAATATTTTAATAATAAATTATTAATGAAGATGGAAGAAATAACTATATATTCCTTTAAAAGACATAACTATAAAGTTAAATGAAGATTTTTTAAATTATTAACTGAATAAGATATAATATATTCTACTTACAATACTAATAACGATGAAAGTAATAATAACAACAGCATCTACAAAAAATAGCTTGAGGATTAAAAAGTATTAAATCCAAACCAAAACAAAAAGAATGACCAGATTATAATGAAGGTCCCTTTATAGGTTTTTAAATGATACACATTATCAGCATAAGTTTGTATGTCTTGTATTTCAATACAATCAAAGGTTAAATATTGTTTCATTGGCTTAATGGCTCCTTGTTGACATTTTCATGAGGAAAGATACCTTCAATATGACAATCTGCATGAGTAGAGTATAATTTGTATGAAATTTCACATTCCTATTTAAAAATACTGGAAATGGCATGCTAATTTTCACAGCTATATCTGTTTATGCATCACAATGTGGTTTGATTGTTTTTACAGTATCTGGTAAGGTTGGTGAGAAGAAAGTACTTGCTGGGAGTGAAGATGTGTGAAAAATTTCTGCTGGTTTTAAGGGTGTTTATAGAGGAAATGAATAGGAATACAGAATACAGAAAGAGGAAGAATTTGGTTTCTCCATGGATACGTTGTTTTCAAGGAAAATCCATCTAGTTACATATGACTTTAGAACAGAAAAGACTCTGGAAGATTACTTGTGGATAATGAAAAAACAACATAAAACTCTTGAGTAGTGTGAAAGTAATGACTGGTGAATAAATTGTAACACTAGTTATTTGTGACTTAAAGTTGAACCAAGTTAATGAGGTAAATAATTCCAGGAGAAAGGTGTGGAGATTGAAAGAAGAACACATTAAATGCAAGGTCAAAGACGAAGTGATGGAGCATTCGGTTACTAGATTCACTTCAAGACATGTAGAAGAACAGTGAAGAGGTTAGAGGTAACAGCCCAGACTTGTGTGTGAAGGAAAGTGCCTTCAAAACATAGGACGACATGGTGGTCGAATGAGAACGTAGGGAAATGTATATAAAAAAAACAGAAACGACAGAGGGTTTAGTGAATAAGGATATGTATCTGGTGGGAGAGAGGACAGCAAAAAAAGCAATCTATAACTCCAAGGTGGAAGTTAAGTTTCCAAATATATTATAAATACATCACTAAAAGAAGTATTCAAGATTGCTAAAGAGATAGCAAAGACAAATATAAATAATGTTAAAGAAAAGAGCCTACAAAATGACAATAGGGTGTCAGCAACAAATGTACAGGACAAGAAGGATGCTTGGAAAGGCTAGTATTCAACAATCTATAATAATATCTAAATAAATTGCAGAAGCAGTATCTGGTCCAACTATAAGAATTTAGAAATAAGCTGGAAGATGAAGAAGGGTAAGGTTGCAGGACCTTCAGGCGCTGTTTTAGAAATGTTAGAGTCTGCAGGTGAAACAGACATTAAGATGTCACAAAATGGACGAATCAGATCATAAAAGAAAGACTTTGTTTGATATAAGTACAATTGTGAACTGCTACAGGGTAAAGAGAAGCTCAGGATAGAGATAATTACAGAGGCTTAAAATTAGAAGATCAGGTCTTCAAAGTGGTTCAGTGAATAATTGTGCAACAAAACAGAAGGCAGATAAGCATGGATTGAATGCAGTTTGGGTAAAGTACAATGGATGTACTTTCGTGAATTTGGACAAAGTGCCAAGAGTTATTGTCTGGTGGGCTTTGCATAAATTAAAGGCAAGTCAGTGGTTAATTAAGGTTGTTCAAGCAATGTCCAGAAATGTTCAAAGTCCTGTAGAATCAACAAAATATTTAGTGACAGTTTTAATGTTAAATAGGAGTACATCAGGGATCGCTACTGAGTCCATTGCTTTTCATTTATGCCTTAGAAGCATTGGTCAGGGAGTTGTGTATGCGTTGTCTGGAAGAGATGCTTTATGTTCATGATTCAGTGTAATGAAAGGTCTACATGTTAAGTTAAAGATTTGGAAGGATGGTATGAAAAATAAAGTTCTGAGATTCAATGTTACCAAAACCAAAGTGATGATCACTTGTTGTAGTGTTGAGAAAGCTCACAGAAAAAGGAAAATTGATCTACTGGGTTCAACTCAATTTTGGTAGTAATAATAAGCATAGGGTACTCAAGAAATGCAGTGTAATTACAGGTAGGTTGAGAGATAATAACCAGTATGCATCTGTGCAAGAACTGTGTAAGACAATGGGGACGGATCAGAACTTAAATGCGGATAAAGTATATTTGGATGGTAAGGATATTTAAGCTGTTATGAAGTTTTGTTGCCTTGGCGATACAATTAGAGCACAAGAGTGGATCAAGTAAGTTCAGGAAACTACTACCATTACTAATCAGCAGAGTATTAGCACTGTCTACCAAGGGAAGAGTCTATAAGGCATGTGTATGCAGTGTGATGATGGATGGAAGTGAAACAATACTAGTGAGGGTTGGGGATATGCGTTACATAGAGAGAAAAGATATGAGAATGATACAATGGATAGGAAGATGTGTGCAGAACAGGAGACTTTGTTGGTTTGGTCACACTGAAAGAATGGATGAGTGCTTGAGTAGAACAGTTGAGGAAGCAAGGTTGACAGGGAAAGGTGAAGGAAAACACGGGGGCAAATGATAAGGACGTATTTGAGAGGAAGAGGAATAAATAAAGACCTCACTAATTTCTAGAAGCTGTCTAACAAAACAGACGTTGATAAGATTAAGTGAATATTTATGAAAATGAAAATTACAAGTGCATGAAATAAATAAATTTTTAATAAAATCAAATCAAGAATGCATTTAATGAAACACCGATTATCATATATATATATATATATATATATATATATATATATATATATATATATATATATATATATTATTTCATGTAAATATTGTAAAAAAATTAAGAGGATCAGTGAAAGGCAACACTGGTAGGAAAGTCTAGTTTAAAATGTTTGAATAAAAGAAATATGGAGATTAACAATAAATAGATACATCATGACTTAAAAAAATGCCCAGGAGGAAGGAGTCTGATATATAACTTCCAACATTCTTCGGGTGCATTTTTTTAACTTGAGGAGCTTCTAGTCAAATTTGAGAATCTTTATGTTGACGGAATTTCAAACTAAACCCTATATTTAATTCAGTTATTTGTTTGGGTTTCACAGTCTTGACACTTATCAAGCATCTGTTAACAATAGAGAATCACTAAAGAATAGTTCTGGTGCCATTCTCTCAAATAACATCTCTTCCTTTTAGTTACAATTTGCAATAAAATCTCATAATTGACAGATGCCGGTTTCTAAAACCTTAAAAATACTGGGAAAGCATTTTTATAAGACATATACAACAACACTCCTGGCATATATAGGTTTCGGGTCAGCCTTATTGGCTACAACACGTTAATGCACAGGGCCTACCATTGGACACTGGTTCTGTGCCCCAATACACCCCTTCTCTTTCCCACAGATCGTAATGCAATTTTTCAGATGTTTTCAATTAAAACTACTTATAAAACAATTAACATCAATTAAATGCAAAATATTACATCTCTTATTAATTTTTAATTCATTTAAAAAGTTTTACTTCATAAAAAAGCATTTTTTTACTTTTCAAAATTTCTTGACCTAAGAAGGTCACATGAATTGACTTCAAATCAGTAAATGAATCAACTTTATTTCTTTTTTTAAGGAAGTTTTTTCTAACTTTATTTTTTGGGGTGCTCAACAATTTTTTAAACCCTAACCTCCTGTTCCATTTGTATGCTTTAGTGTCATATTTGCCTTGTTACATAGTTTTTATGGTTTTAAAATCATCAACTGCATCTGCATTTTCAGTTTATTCCAGAAATTACAATAAAAAAATTGGGTCAATTAGGGTTCTCTTGCATAAGAGCACCCTTTTTGGAGGGATTTAGGTGATGGACTTTATCTACAAATGTACTTAATATTTAATATGCTAAACTGAGTGATTAAAAAAGCATCTTTTTAGTCAAGGTCTCGAAACCTCCAGTATTTACATACTTCCTACGTATGTATGATATGGCACAAGGCCTGAAAGAAAGGTGGGAGAAAAAGCCAGCACTCTGGTGGAAATGCCAGGCTGGCCCCCTAAAAAATAGCCTGGGCATCCCTGTCAGCATTCTCCAGTAGGAATGCCTTAGGCAATTTGCAATAAACCAACCCTTTCACAAAAAGGAAAGGCAAGGCCTGTACGGATGGAGCTCATAGCACTACCCAAGACATATGACAGATAAGGGCCACCCAACTGTCAGACTGATTGTCGAGAACGTATTCTAGACAGGTCTTTAGGAGGAAAAATCATCAGACGAGTTTCCTCAATTTCCACCATAAGGTCTCGAAACATCAACCTATCAACTTGCTCTGTAGGAATTTTATTTACCATAACTCGATGTGGAGGGAGGAAGCGATAGAACTCTGTGTGGGGTCTGTCAAATAGCGACTGAAATGAAATCTAAAACTAGTTTGCATATTGACTTTGGAGTCCTTCCATTTTGATTTGATGAGGCCACACTAGGAAAGCTATAAAAAGCGAATGTTCAAAGAGAAGCAGAGTGAGAAAAAGTCGGTATGTTACCAGTTATCGACTGTTATTAGGAACTACTACTGACGATTTCTTAGCGAGACATTTATAAGCATAAACGAGCTGCACAGCTAGGAAGAATGTTATCATTTTTTGTTTCACGTTTTCAGGGGTTTTGTTTTCGATAGTTCTTCAAGCTTTTTTACAAGTAATGTTTATCCATTTTTCCCCATCATGTTTTTATTTGTACATAAATATAAAAGATTCACAATGAAACTGAAAATAAAGTCGATAATTCGAAAAAAGGGGACGTTATGGTTATTCCTTGCTGAAAACACTTTCTGGCTCTGCTTACATATAAACTTTTACTACAAATTGTTTATTGCGTATTAAAATGAATAAAATATAATAGGAGCTGCCTTTTCATTTTATCATTTGTTTTCGATTACTGAAATTATTCCTAATTTAATTATTATTCCCAACGATCGCAATAGAAGTGCAAGATCTCATTTTAAACTTAAGCAGAATAAATATCCATATAACATCTTTCTTGATATGGAAAAATATAATGTATTCTATTAAAAAAATATTTGAAGCTCTCTTAAATGATTTAATATTATTCAAATTTCCGATTTTTAGTACTATTTTCTACCAAAAACTGCCTTCATATATATTTTTTGTTTTCATTCGCACCTGCAAGGTTTGTTATCTCTTTGTATGGTGGTCACTGAGTTTCACCTATGGGTATAACACTTATTTCTTCCTTGAAATGAATGAGAGTAAACAAATTTATGTGACCTAAAAATCTATGAGTTTTTGTTTGTTTTTCAAAGAAATATATTTATATTAACATTAATATATTGATCGAAAAATAACGAAAATATTGGATAATTCTCTGATTTTGGGTGGATTTTTAAAAATCAAAATATTAATTTTGGGCGATTAGGAATTTTACCTGATCTTCCAGACTTCCTGTTAAGTACTTGTTCAGAAGAAAACGGTGTATGGGTGAAATTTGTCACCCGTGAATTTAAATAAACACGTAAGAAAATCAAAATATCTGTCATTGCAAATTTTGAATTGTATTTTTACTACAAATATTATTAGTATTTCTTTGTGTTTGAAAATAATAAAATATTTGTTTTGTTTTAATGAAAATATTTTTTAAAGTTTAAACAATCATATGTTTTTTAATGAAAAAATATTTAAATATTTTATAATATTGTGTTTACAAAAATAGTCTACAATATTTTTTGTTCATACATAATAGTGAAAATGTTTTTTTCTTTCTATGCAAAATTAGAACGTTTTGGACCACCATAATTAAAACAAAGAAAGATCTGATGGTCTCGAAGCACCCAGATACTAAACACGAACCCCAAAAATCAACTAAAGTCAAGTAATACTTACTTTTTGTTTGTCAATCTGCTTTCAAGAAAGAAACGATTATAACGTGACGAAGTTAACGAGTGAAAGTCAACATTCAAGATGGCGACCGAAAAAGCAGGTTCGCAGAAAATGAAAAAGGAGGAAATTTGAATGATCCATTTTAGAAACAGAATTGATCTGCTTGGGTAGTATTATGATCATTTTATTTTTCACAATATTTTAATATTTTTATGTCGAAAGAAATGAAAGATTACAGATACCATTATCCTTGAATAGATATTAACGTAAAGCGGAACCAAATAGACAATATTAGGTCTTCAAAATGGTGAATAAAATTAGTGTATACGCGATGGTCGGTTTTTAGTTCGATTTAAAACTAGTATCTCGATGCCATGTTAAGATTGAAAACACAAAATCTACCCATTTGATCACGTGACGTCGAGGCACTAGTTTTAAATGGAACTAAAAAAAACGCTTTAAAATAAGTTAAAACAGAAATAAACTTACAGAGGGTATAGACGGAGTTGCATGCGTGGCCGATGATATAATTGCATTCGGTTCAGGAGATGACCTAGAACAAGCCTCAGTGGTACCCCATGCTGGACATTTTCCGTTTCTGATTCTGTGGGGCTGCCACATTGTTTGCAGTTGTTGTATCTGATGGCTTCTATTTCCTTGGATTTCCCTTCTTACAGCTCGGCCAGTTGTTTCATGTGGCTCATGGAAGCTTCGTGTATTCTGCCACTTCTGGAGTGTGGAGCCCTTCGCCTTTTGCAAAGAGTTGCTTCTGTAGTTTCGGGTACCTCGTTCCAGTGATAACATACTCTATGAGACTTTCCTCTGTTTCCTGGGCATCTCGGAACTTGCACTTGTTCGCCTGCAGCCTGCATCTGGCCGGAAAGTTGTCAGTGCTTTTAGTGTCCGTTTGCGTGTACCGACGCAGGTAGGAACGTGCAATACGAAAATTCCCTACTCGTTTTTAGAATTTTCGCCAAATCACTTTCCGGTCATTCCGTCGGCTTTGTTAGATAAGGGTTATCTCCCTCATACCTCATACTATTACCCTTGACTTTAACCTCATATATTATTTATGAGGGTTGAATAAGGACAAAATATAGAGTGAGAACTAATGTCCCTTACGATCAAGCTAACAATATTTATATCTATATTGTGTCAAAATCTCTATGTGATCTTCAAACATAGGTGAGTTTCTTAGCTATGAGGTAAGGGAGGTAATTTTGGATTACACCACATCCCCCTTTCAGTTCATAAAGAGAGTTTCTTTGGTGGTCGAACTTTACAACCACTCCTGGTGTAAACTGCTGGTCTGGGACTTCCAGAGTTAACAAGTGGAATATCCCGGTGCAGAGTGAACTGGGTCTCTGGTTCTGTGAGTTGTTCTGCTGAACTGTCCTCTAGGTGTGTATTATATTACATTCGTATGGGCTTCCATACGTGCTCCCGGACCAGGAAGTCGTCAGGTAACGCGTATTAAAACTGGCCATCCATATCTGTGATGTTATTGATAATAACGTCCCCTTGGTGGAACTCTCCGTTTGAGGAAGGACGAATAAAGTGTACCCCCTCCCCCGGTAGTTCAATAAAGGATGCCTAAACGGTCACACGTAAAACCCACTACGCCGTATGGAGTTGTCTTTCAATTAACATGGAGATACCATAACATGGTGGAAGCGAACGGACAAAAAAAAAACGAAAACCACGCACGCCTACAGGAAACGGCAACTAAAAGAATGAAAACACAAAGAGAAATAAACGCAAAGAAGCGATAAGGAGCGTATTGAAATACAGCACGTGTGGCATGGACGACGTCATCTTGAAAAAAAAATACTGTGTTTTAAAAGTAAGTGAATTACGATATTAATATCCAACGCCACTGTATTTTGTGTCAAATCTATTTTATTATTTACCATGGCGGTGAACACGTGTGCGCCTATATTATGTTGGACGTCGACAAATATGGTTGACTCTTTCCGTTTTTTCAAACAACGGTGCAACCTTTACTTTTCGGTTAAAAATATCCCAGTAGAAAAACAGGTTGACCACATTCTGTTGCTGACTGGAGAAGAAGGCCTGAGAAGGTTTAATACGTGGACGTTTGAAAACGATGCGGACCGAAATGACCCAAAAATTATTTGGAGTAAATTCGAGGAACGACTGGAGTCCCATGTAAATTTCCACATCGCACGTTTCTACCTTCGTCGGTATACGCAAACGGACGAGGAAAGCATAGATGACTTTCTAGCAAGGTGCAAGTTGCAGGCAAAGAAATGCAGATTCCGAGACACCCAGGAAACCGACGAAAGGCTGATAGAGCAAATAATCACTGGAACGACGCACCCGGAACTACAGAAGCAGCTCCTGACAAGGGGTGAGGGACTCACACTCCAAGAGGCTCTGAGTAGTGGCAGAGTACACGAGGCTTCCATAAGCCATATGAAGCAACTGGCCGAACTCCAGGAAGGGGGAGCCAGGAGGTAGACGCCATCAGATGCAACAACTGCAAACGATGTGGCAGCACCCAGCCCCACAGAAACGGAAAATGCCCGGCATGGGGTACCACATGCTCAGCATGTGGATGGAAAAATCATTGGAAAAAAGTGTGCACTAACAGAAAGGGAAGCACGGACAGATACTCCACATAAACCTACACGACGTCAAAATATTCCCGAGATAATACCGGACATCCAGGAGCCCAGGGTAAGCACCAGCGCAGTTACCAGGACAAAAACCGCAGCGACCTAGTACACGCGGTAAATACCCGCCTGAGAGAAAACGATGAGCTCTATGAAAACTTCGAGGAACTGTCATTCGATATGATTCAGCGACAGAGGGACACTCGGACTGAGGCTTTTGCGGACCTTCGTATAAGGCTTCCCAACCAAGAAGGCATCCATAAACTAAAAGCCAAGGTGGACACCGGAGCAGAGGGCAACACCCTCTCCTTACGTACGTTCATGAAGATGTTTCCAGAGCAAGTCGACTCGGTGGGGCAACCACTCCTCGGTGCAACTCGCAGTGAGCCAACTGTACTGACTGCGTACAACGGCTCCAGCATCACTCAGCATGGATCCGTACAGATACAGTGTGGCTACAAGGGGACATGGAAAACCCTAAAATTCTTTGTGGTGACCTCAGAGGGACCTATTATCATAGGACTACCTTCTCTCAGAGACTTGGGCTTGATAACTCTGCACTGTGTCATTCAAGAGACTCCAACACGCACAAGCTCAGCAAAGGAGCTAGTGAAAATGTATCCTGAACAGTTTGATCGGGTAGGCAACTTTGAGGGCGAATACCATATTGTGCTAAAGCAAGACAGTGATAGTAGCAGTGAAGAAGAGGAAGAAGTAGCTCCACCTAAAGCTTCCAAGAAAAAGACTGCTGCAAAAGCAACAAAGGTTGCCCCAAAGAAAAAGGATGATGATGATGATGATAGCAGTGGATCTAAGGAAGAATCCCCTCCTGCAAAAACTGCCAAGAAAGTTCCTGCCAAATCACCAAAAGCAGCTCCTAAGAAAGAGGAAGACAGTGATGACAGCAGCAGTGAAGAGGAAAAAATCCTGCTACGGCTGCCAAGAAAGAGCCAGCTAAATCTAATGCAAAGAAAGTGAAGAAAGATGAAAGTAATGATGATAGCAGCGAGGAAGAGGAGGAAGAGAAGAAACCTGCTCCGGCGGCCAAGAAGACGGCTAAAAGCTACGTATTCTGGCATAACATCAATAAGGACATAGACAGAGCAGTCCAACTATGTGATATATGCCAGGAAAACCAGAAATCACAGAGTGCGGAATCACTGATGCCACACGAGATCCCTGTGAGACCATGGCAGATAGTGGCCACATACCTGGACCATTTCAACGGGTCTGATTTCATGGTAGTAGTGGACTACTACTCCAAATATCCATTTATTCGGAAGTTAAGCAGTTTCTCTAGCCAGGAGGTCATAGGCCTAACCAAACAAATCTTTGGGGAACAAGGGATCTCAGAGAGGATCATCAGTGACAATGCCCCACATTTCAGCTCCGTCCTCTTCAAGCAGTTCGCTAAGGAATGGGGTTTTGAGCATCACACATCATCGCCCAGATACCCGCAATCGAGAGAGAAGTCACAACTCGCCTCTACGAAAGGCAAGCGGAACAAAAGAGATACTACGACCAGCACACTAGAGATCTTCCCAATCTGCAGGTGGGACAGCATGTCCGAATACTGGAGAAGGACGCGGGCACATGGTGTCCCGCAGTTGTCACACAAGCATGCCTAGAACCCAGGTCATACATGGTGCAGACCCCATCAGAAAAAGTAATCCGCAGAAATAGACTACATTTGAGGGAAGACTCATCTCGGGCATCCATGAGACTCCAGGGTTACTCGCCTGACACCCCACATGGTTCCCTTGGAAGCCTCACACCCAGAGTGGAAACAGACCCCACAGAAAGCCTTCCCACCAGACGATCAAACACACAAAAAACACACAAACAACATGACAACCACATTCCACACACAGCCACAGCACCTGACACAAATCAAGAGGATAACACCACTCCTAATCACACATCTCGATCTATCCGCACTGTCAGGCCACCTCAACGATTTAGAGAATGGACAATCAGTAAGGGTGATCCAACATTTGTTTGGAAAAGGGGGATGTGATGTTATTGATAATAACTTCCCCTTGGTGGAACTCTCCGTTTGAGGAATGGCGAATAAAGTGTACCCCCTTCCCGGTAGTTCAATAAAGGATGCCTAAACGGTCACACGTAAAACCCACTACGTCGTATTGAGTTGTCTTTCAATTAACATGGAGGTACCATAACAATATCTGCCACCTTTTTGTATTCCTTTTTTAGTTGAATAAAGCTTGGCTTCCAAGTAACACGTGTTTTTTTATTACAATTTATTCAACTAAAGAAGGAATACCGACACTGGGGTGCAATATTAAGTAATTACCTTGAAGATTATGAAGATAGGATACCGAACAAATACAGAACCCTGTTAAGCTGTGTGAGCTCTAATATTTATGAATTTATAAAGACTATGTACGAACTTTGATGCTGCTATAGCAAAGCTGGAAGCTTGTTTATTAAAACACCGAATGAAGTCTTTGCAAGACATATACAAGCAACCAGACGACAGAAGCCGGGAGAAACGATGGACGAATTTTTCCGAGAATTGGAGAAACTAAAAATGAATTGCAACTTCCGCGACCACAGTGCAGAGGAGTGTGGCGACGAGGCAATGCGTGACGCATTCATTTCTGGAATATCCTCGCCTTCAATACGACAGCGGCTCCTGGAAAATAAAACGCTGGACCTTCTGACGGCGTACAGTCAAGCCTCTGCGTTGGATATAGCCCAGCGTAATAGTGATGCGTAGGCAACTCCGGATAACTACCTGGCTACGGTTGTGGATCCAGGATCACTACAGGTATGTGAATGTAGTTGTTCTAGTCCTCCAGTTGCTCCTAGTGAATCGGCTACAGCTGCCACATATAAACATCGTAAATGTTCCATTTGTGGTTTCTCCTATCATTCAAGAGATAGCTGTTCCGCCCGCGAGGCTACTTGCAAATCAATGCTCCAAGAAAGGATATTATGCCCGCGTGTGCAAATCTAAGTCTTCCAGTTCAGTGGCAACATTACACAGTATGTTTGGTAATGTCGATATTTCAGTGGGTGTAGCTACCTGAATAAAATTGGTATGCTCACTTCTATTGCGAAGATGGCTTCTGTTTCGCCGAAGTAGACCTGACTCAGTCTTGACCAGTACTGACCTTGGTGATAACGTCTTTACCACTTTGGTTGGACTAGTTTTGGGTGTCTTTAACCAAACTGGCTGTCCTTCAGTTACTGAAGGACGTTCTCTAGCTGTATGACGCTTGTCGAAATTAACTTTTTGTTTCATTTTGAGCTTAGAGTCTTCATTTTTAAGTTTCTTAAGATTTTGTTGGCCGATTACACTTTGTTGAGACAGTACTGGAATGCGAGTCCTGGGTTTTCTTTTCATTAAAATTCTGCCGGACTCTGGCCATGTTGGAGGGGAGAACTGCGATAATTCAGTAATTCGATGTATGGATCACTTGATTTTTTTTAACAGGTTCTTAATCGTCTGAACGCATGATCTGCTTCTCCGTTTCCATGTTAAGCATGTAGACGGAAAAATCATTGGGCAAAAGTATGCACCAACCAAAAGGGAGACTGTGGGATAATACTCCGGACAAAAACACACGACATCAAGGGATTCCCGAGTTAAAATTAGAACATTCAGAGAGCCAGGGTAAGCACCAGCGAAATTGTCAGGAAAAGAAGTGCGGAAACCGTATCTACTTTCTAAATACCCATCAGAGATATAACAATGTGAACTCTACGAACGGTTTTAAAATCGATCTTTCGATGCGATTCAGCAACAGAGTGACACTTCAGACTGAAGCATTCGTAGACCTTCGCATAAAGCTTCTCTAACAGACCAGGCATCCACAAACGTATAGCCACGGTTGACACAAAAGCCGAACATATCCCTACATACGTTCCATAAGATGTTCCTGGGGTGAATGAACTCAGAGGGTCAGCCATTTCCCGGTGCAACTCAGCAAAGGATCTGTTAGGATCGAGGATCGTGTTCCCCCGATTATATACGTGCAAAGTTGAATCAAGCAATGTTGCATGCAAAGACAGAGTAATAATTAACAAACAAAAATGAAGTAGTTCAAATAACGTTTATTGAACGTGTGTGTACGTGGAATGATGAAGTGTGTGATGTATGCATGTGTGTCGATGGAAAAACAGTTCTTGAAAAAGGTATGAGAAGAAATGAATCCGGCGTAGGAAAAGTCTTTGAAAGCCGCACACAAAGAAAACGAGTTGAGAACTCTTACCGTTGTTTGCCCACGTGTTGACGGAAGAAACGTGTGTTGGTAGTTGTTTTGCTGAGACCAGTTCAAGAGAAAAGCGTGAGACGAAGCGCTAGTGTATTAGCGTCGTTCTGCCGAGGCCAATCGACCTGAAGAGAAAAGTGAGACGGAACGCTAGTGTCAGCGTACTTCTGTCGAGGCTGGTGAAGAAGAGAGAGAATTTCCGTTTTGCACCGGCTTTTATAGTCTGAAGGGCAGATAACTCATGTGTCGCTTTACAGCGCCACCTGTTGGTGAAAAAGCAACACATACCGGCAAACCGGTGTAGTTATGTTTTGAAAGGAGGAGGTAACTGCTACAAGGACTCCCCCCCAGATTGAAAAATATTGAAAATATTATTCAATATGTACAGTTGTAGATGAGAAGCATTCTTTGTGGGTATGTCTGTTTTGCTGTTGAAGATTAGAAAAAGTAGTGTGCACGCTACTTATTTCTGTTTCTGCATCTGTATTGAATGATTGATCGCAAGTGTGTCTGCGGAATTGAGTAGTTGTAACGCATGTGGATCTGCGTGTTGTTTGGGTCTGCATCAAGTTTGAGCGCAAGTGAGTTTGCGGTCGAAAAATGTTGAGTGCAAGTGAATTTGCACTTGTTGGTGGCGTTGTTCATGTTGATTAGTCTGCGTGATGCGGAGCTGATGAACAAACGTTGAATTGTCAGTGTTGTCCGGGAATGTTTGGTGCTTGGGTCTGTGCGGTTGTTGATGAGTGAGCACAAGTGAATCTGTGCGGTGTTGATGAGCGAGCACAAGTGAATCTGTGCGGTGTTGATGAGCGAGCACAAGTGAATCTGTGCAGTGTTGATGAGCGAGCACAAGTGAATCTGTGCAGTGTTGATGAGCGAGCACAAGTGAGTCTGTGCAGTGTTGATGAGCGAGCACAAGTGAGTCTGTGCAGTTGTTGATGAATGAGCACAAGTGAGTCTGTGCAGTTGTTGATGAATGAGCACAAGTGAGTCTGTGCAGTTGTTGATGAATGAGCACAAGTGAGTCTGTGCAGTTGTTGATGAATGAGCACAAGTGAGTCTGTGCAGGTGTTGATGAATGAGCACAAGTGAGTCTGTGCAGTTGTTGATGAATGAGCACAAGTGAGTCTGTGCAGGTGTTGATGTTGTTCATGTTAATTAGTCCGTGTTGTGGAGCTGATGAACAAACATCTAGTTGTTGAGATTGGTGGTACACTATGGTCAAAATCAGATGCACAAATGTCTGCAAGTGAGTTAGCAGGTCCAGGTACAAGTGGGTCTGTACTGGTGTTGGTGCGTCGTTCGAGTTGATGTGTCCCCCAGTTGATCAACGAACGTCCAGTTGTTGAGTATTTAGTCGTGCTTGTGCAGTTGTACTCATTTTGAACTGGTGTGATTTCTTCCATAGTGTCGTCAGTGATGTCCGGAAATGTTTGGTGCTTGATGAATATCCGGGAAAAATGTGGTTGTTCAAGTTGTGTTGAAGATTGTTGGTAGGCCTTGAAGGGTGATGTTGTTCGTGTTTGTCTGTTTTGTAGTTTTCTTTTCCTTTATATATATTTCCACCACGTGGGTAGAAAGGAAAAAGAAAAGAAAAAAGTGGAGTCATAATTTGTTTCACACGAGGAATGACGTTTTTGTTTTCGTTTGTTTGAATGTTAGTTTCCAAGTAGAGAAAGAATGGCGGCTTCTCTTTCCTTTGTTGTTGAAAAGAAAGAAAAAAAAATTCGTATTTTCTTTTTTTTTGTTGTTTGAATTTTAATTTCCACGTCGTCCGAGAGATAAAAATGGCGTTTTTTTTTGTTTTTTTTCTTTTAATTTTTTTATCAACACGTGGTCATGGCAAAGAGTGGCGGCATTTTTTTGAATTTTTTTTCTTTCCTTTTTGTCAACACGTGGTTATGAAAAAGATGGGCAGCGTGTGAGCGTTTGTTTTCTTTTGTTTTCTTTCTATCTCCACGTGTTCAAAACAAAGGAAGTGACGTCTTGTAAGGTCCTTTTGTTCGTCAAAAAAGAAAAAAAAGGATTGGCAAAAGTTTGTCTTTTTCTTTGTATATAATTTTCCGACACGTGGGTCGAGAAAGAGAAGAAGAAAAAAATGAAATTGTAATTTGTTTTATACTCAGAGAGAGCCGAGAAATGTTTGTTTTTCTTTGTTTGGGTATTTCCACGTGGCCAGGAAAAATGGAGACGGTGGCTTCTTTTTTTTTGTTTGTTTGTATATTTCTACCACGTGGGTAGAAAAAAAAGGAAAAAGATGGATGCGTAATTCGTTTCACCACGAAAGAAAAAACGAGAAATGATATATATATTTTTTTTGTTTTTGTACGAAATTAATTACTCCGCCACATACAACAAAGCTTGCACGTCGGGTCACCAATTGTTAGGATCGAGTGGTGTTCCGCCGATTATATACGTGCAAAGTTGAATCAAGCAATGTTGCATGCAAAGACAGAGTAATAATTAACAAACAAAAATGAAGTAGTTCAAATAACGTTTATTGAACGTGTGTGTACGTGGAATGATGAAGTGTGTGATGTATGCATGTGTGTCGATGGAAAAACAGTTCTTGAAAAAGGTATGAGAAGAAATGAATCCGGCGTAGGAAAAGTCTTTGAAAGCCGCACACAAAGAAAACGAGTTGAGAACTCTTACCGTTGTTTGCCCACGTGTTGACGGAAGAAACGTGTGTTGGTAGTTGTTTTGCTGAGACCAGTTCAAGAGAAAAGCGTGAGACGAAGCGCTAGTGTATTAGCGTCGTTCTGCCGAGGCCAATCGACCTGAAGAGAAAAGTGAGACGGAACGCTAGTGTCAGCGTACTTCTGTCGAGGCTGGTGAAGAAGAGAGAGAATTTCCGTTTTGCACCGGCTTTTATAGTCTGAAGGGCAGATAACTCATGTGTCGCTTTACAGCGCCACCTGTTGGTGAAAAAGCAACACATACCGGCAAACCGGTGTAGTTATGTTTTGAAAGGAGGAGGTAACTGCTACAGATCTAGTGAATATGTACTCTGGTCAATTTGACCGAATAGGAAATTTTGAGGGCGAATACCACATTGTCTTAAAACCAAACAGCTATCCCGTAATCCATGCACACCGAAAATCTCCCATTCACATGAGAGATCAGATCCAAGCCGAGCTATAGGATATAGTGGAACACGGCATCACGCGAAAAACAAGCGAGCCAACAGAATGAGTCAACAGCCTAGTGTATGTTCGCAATGTCAATGGAAAACATCGCCTTTGCCAATATCCAAAATATCTAAATAGGGCTATCATGCGATGTCACCACCAGACCCTACAATAGAAGAGAGTGCGCACTACCTCTCTGGTGCCAAGTATTTCTCTAAACTGAACGCCAAAAATGAGTACTGATCTGTCAAAAACTAGATGCATAATAATTTATAATACACAGACTTCTATCGACTGAATCTTGATTCTCATTTAAGACCTAATCTAGTAACAGCCACAGTTATCCTCCTTACACCGGCTCTGACTTACGGTTAAAATCTGAATTTAACTAGATTCAATTAAGCCTAAACTTAATATATATAAAATTCTATAATAACTAACAAATTCGATAATCTAATTTAATGAAACACACAATTAATAATATTTCTTGAATATATGATAACCAATAAAATTTAATAAAATTTAATGATAATAAAAAAGATTCATTAATTACTTTATATTAAAAACAAAACAAAAAATGCGAAAATCAAAACGAATAGTTAATTAATAACCATACAATACCCATTTAATTTTCTAATATTACACACCTATTTTTGAACACCATATTTTTATAGTAAACATAATTTTAGGAAATTTAAAATTTATTAATTTCTAATCTCTGCGGGACTAGTTTGTTCCAAACCTACACTCTGGTATCCATTTTGTTGAATTCTCTACGCAGACGGATTTTTCCTTTCGTGTCTATTTTTGACAAAGGGAGGATTTTCCCGAAATATTAAATAATTTTAAAATCATAAACCGGACAACACACATAGCCGACACCACACTTGCTGTTATGTAAGATTTTAAAGAAAAATAAATAGTAAGTGCCCCCCCCACTTCGATTTATTATTTTTGTTCCTTCCAGCTTACAACCTATCCGGCACTCTGCATTACCCTCAGCCTTCTTAACATATTACTAATATATATATATATATATATATATATATATATATATATATATATATATATATATATATATATATAATAAGTATTCTTAGAAGGCGATAACAATGCGTTGGTTACATGAAACCGGCGGTACGTGAAATTTTTTTTTTTTTTTTTTTTTTTTGTCTGGTGCTTCGAACAGGCGTGTTCAGGCTTGCTGGTTGTTCAACTCGCCCTGGCTGATGTGAGGATCCTGTGAGACAAAGGAACCGCACCAGCATGTGCTTGCATGTGCACGATAGAATTGGTGTCGGCTTGCCTGCACGCCGTGTATCCGACAATTTGGGGTTGGTCCGGGATATTAGCGAGGTAGGCATCAAGAGAGCGCTTAAATTGTTCCACAGCAGCATTTTTTATATCCCGAATACACCTAGGCATGGCATTGAAGAGTTGTGACCCCTGTACAGGTAAGCTCGTTTCAAAAATGGTTCGTATTTTCCCACCAGTTTTTAGCAAGGGAACAATACAGTGCCTCCCGCGGCGTTCATTGTCTCGGGCTTGAATGTGGCCATTAATGTTCGGTACCTTTCCTTCCAATATCTTCCAGATGTAAATTATCCGGTACCTTTCACGTCGTCTTTGCAGCGAGAACATTTTTGTCTTCTTCAGACATGACCAGTAGTTCCGATCAGCTTGAATTTTCCGTAGAAAGGACCACTGAATGGCTTCAAGCTTTTGGATGAGCCTAGGGCTACTTGGGTTCCACAAGACAGAACAGTATTCCAAAACTGGAATGACCAAGGATTTATACAGCGTGACCATTGCACGATATTCTCTGGTTTTAAATGTCCTCAGGATCCAGGCAATGAGGTTCTTGGCTTTTTCCACAACTTTGTTTATTTGATTGCTAAAAAGACAATCACTAGACATAGATACACCGAGGTCCTTTACTTCTTGCTTTATGTTTATCATTTTTCCTGACGGAGTGTGGTAAACAAAAATGACAATATTGAGAAATCAATAATTTTCAAAGAATTTTATTATATTTACCACTATGTTAAGTTCGAACCGTATGTGGTGTGTCTTCCTTTTTTAATTTTAGAGGGAATCCCTCATCCTTAGAAATAAAATATATCCACTCGTCGGTGTGTGCTTTTCTCCAATAGCCTTGGCCGGAAATTACAGTTTGTTACACTAGCAACAACCCCACTATCAACGAAGACGCCGCCACATTTCATACATACCAGCTAGACCGCCCTCTGCAGCCCCCTCCCGACATTCACGATCTAGACCATAAACTCACAAGACTTTGGCACAACATATATAATCTATCATACAGAGAGAACATTTAAATTACTAAACAAAAGCCGGAGTGCCTACAATACCAACAAGACCCAAACAAAAGAGTCCACCATCTGCTCTTCATGGATGACCTCACACTGTATGCTAGTTCAGATACTGACTTAAACCGACTCTTATTCCAACGATATTGGAATGAAGTTTAACGTGGAAAAATGTGACAAGTGCTCCCTCAGAGCTGGAAAGAAGATCCAAACGGAAAACATAATATTGATGAAGATACTAACATCAATGACCTTGAAGAACAGGAACAATGCAAATACCTTGGCATAAAAGAAAACGATTCAATTAAACATGCCAAGATGAGAGAAAGAAATTAGCAGAGTATATATACATCATGTTAGAAAAATTTTCAAAACAAAAAAAAGTAACTGCCATTAACCAATTAGCTATGCCAGTGATGACAGGCAGTTTTGGCATTATTGATTGGCCACAAAAGGACATTAATAGACTAGACACTAAAACGAGAAACATGTTGACAATAGGAATGTACAGGAACCAGGCTGTATCTGCCAAGAGGAGCAGGAGGTCTCTCAGAAATTGACCATCAACATCGATCCACTATTGTGAGCACCGGCCAATATCTGATGAGCTCCCAGAACCCAAACCGTATGATGGTATGCCAACATCAAGAAACCAGAGCAAGCAGAACAATCTCTATCACAAAACTGGCCACACATTTTGGACAGGACTGTAAACGGACAACAATCCTGCCACCGAAATAGCCCGCAAGAGCCGCCAGAATACACCAATACCTTCAATTACAGAAAACTGGAAGAATGGGCCAACAAACAAGGAAGGCTCTGTAGATTGGCTGAAAAAAGGATCGCTCCACTATGATCAGGAGAGAATGATAATGGCTGCCCAAGACTCTGAACGATACCTACACGTAGTTCAGCCACGAATGTCAAATGTGCAAAGGTTGAAAACCCAATGAAAGAAAATCAACCCGTACTCCATAAAATGAATACACATGCTATCACAAATTATAAACATATATTGTGTAAACAACCAAGACAAAATTAACAGTACATAACAAGTATTTTTTTGACAAGATCAACTAATATTCTCTGCCCAAACGGAGTTATTCATAAGAGGCTGGTTTTTGTTCTTCCGAGAAAGTTGATCAGAATTAAAAGTTTAAATATAGCAATTAAGAAGGCTTATAGCTTTTATGACAATGAAAATAGGAAAGTCCTTTTTCCTGACACCAATGTTATAATTGTTTCCAAAACCAAATGTTATAATTGTTAAACTTATTTTCACGCGTTCCTGCGCGGGTACGTTGCTTTTTTTGTGAAGAGACCGTAACTAGTTCAAATATAGCAATTAAGAAGGCTTATATCCTTTATGAAAATGAAAATAGAAAAGTTTTTTTTTTCTTATGAAATTCGAGGAAAACAAAAGTTAGATTTAGGACAAATTAATATCGTAATTCTTTTTTTTTTCTTCTTGTCCTTATGTCGTAAACACATATCTTTTTTGTTTTGACGGCGGAGAGAAGGATATTTTATAGAAATTTAGATTCTGTGGTCCGTTCTTAACGAGCTGTTTTTAGGGTCCTGAGATATACGTAATCTCACGTTGGAGAGGTCTGTTGATTGACTGGTCTGTCGTAATCAATTTTGTTGGACTGGGGTTTTCCTTAGGTGTCCGGTAGACAGCCGTATTAAATGTCGCTGTATTTCTTAAGCGCTAATTTTCAAATTCCTCTTTCCTATTTTTGATTTTGTGTGCAGGGATAAATTGTCTGAATATGATGACGGGGTGAGCAGTCGATTTTCAGAGGCGTCCGCTCTTCACGCTGGTCCGGGACCTTCTCCTGTGCGGCGATAAATTCTTTGATCAGTGTGAGCTGTCTTCTTCAGACGTTCGCTCTTAACGTCAGTTAACGAGACCTTCTCATTGATTCTGTGTGCGGGGAAAAATTGCGGCAAGGTGGGCCGCCAGTCTCAGCCAATCGCTCCTAACGCTGGTCGGGGACGTTTTGTGTGCGGGGATAAATTGTTTGAGATTGACCGCGGTGTGATCCGTCATCTCCCGACGTCCTTTTAACGTCGGTTCGAGATCTGTCTCCTATCCGGGAATAAATTGTTTGAGATTTACAGCAGTGTGAGCCGTCATCTCCCGATGTTCATTTTCAAACGCCGGCCGAGGCCCGTCTCCTCAGAGACGTCCTCATTTCACGCTCACCTAAGACTGACTCCTCTCGCTTCGACTTTCCCGCTCTCTGTGTATAGCAACAGCATTCTCTCATTTGATTGGTTGAGTCCTCCGTCCACGCAAACGCGTGGGCCGACCCATGCAAGCCCGTCTGTCAAGCATCCTGTTAACCCATTTTTGATAAACGTCGCCGTCTGCACCCCCTTTCTGTGTATGCGTAGGGGAACATGTGCCGACAAGTCCCCTGCTCCCTTTTTTATGCTTTATGGGGGAAAACATGTAGATATAACAATGACCAATGCCTTTAAAAAGATGAATGGTCTCAGCAACAACAAGTGCAGGTTCTGCCACACAGAAGTGGAGAGTGTGAGCCACCTGACATTCAGTTGTAAGGTTCTCCTGGGGATTGCTATTATACAACGTGACACAACAGAGTGTGTAAATATCTTCACTGGACTGTGTAAAAAGCTGAATATCCAGTGTAGCAGTTGGAAATAAGTTATACACCATCCACTATGACTATGCAATACCTACAGCTACATATCTAGAAAACGGAGCTGTTAAACTTGATATCGTGATATGGTACAAAAGGGAGAAAGTAGCAACCCTGGTTGAAGTCAGTGCCCCTAATAATGCATGATTAAACAGAGCTAAAAGGGAAAAGATTACGAAATAGCAAGGTCTTATGTACGATATGAAAAGAAACTGGAATCTTAGGAAGATCTCCATCATCCCAGTTATTATAGGAGCAACAGGACTAATGAAAAAGAATTTCACAACTATCTGGCGAATATACCCGGTCAACCGAGTGTAAGAGAGATACAAACAATTGCACTGAACGGTTAGAATCTGAAAAAGATCTCTCGGCTGGAGTGTTTGAAATAGCCGGTGAATGTCTTGTATCCGGTAGGATGCCCCATCCCCAGCAGAAACAAAAAAGATAAGAAAATTAAAACAAAAAAGGTGAGAGAACAAACCAACATCACGGCCAATCTCACAAGAACACCAGGTGCTGTATGTGGCCTGGAGAGAATATGGGCACTACCCGGTTCTATCATGCCCACAGAAAAGTTATGACAGATGGAGTATCTGCCTGCCATCCCGAGGACGTCCCCAGACGTTATGGGAAAACAACAACAACAACAATAATATATATATATATATATATATATATATGTATATATATATATATATATATATATATATATATATATATATATATATATATATATATATATATATATATATATATGTATGTATATATATCATAGACGGCGGCACCGGGGGGAGGGCAGGGGCCGACGCCCCCTCACTTTTTGACTTGCCCCCCCCCACTTTACGGTCATCAATAATTAAGTTGATATGCATGTGTTTAACCGCCCCCCCCCCACTTTCCTAACTGTCCCGCCGGCCCTATATATATATATATATATATATATATATATATATATATATATATATATATATCGTTATTCTACTTGATAGTAAACCTATTAGTGTATGATTCCAAGTCTTTTTTAAATTTGAAATTCCCTTCCATTTTGGCAATATCAATATTTCTTTTAACCAATAACCAATTCGTTTTCTTCGGATCTCCTTTATTATTCTAATTCTTTCATATTTCATTATACAGTTTCAATGTCTTTTTGAAATCTCTTAAATAAATAATACTTTATTTAAAAAGAAAATTCTCAGAGGACCAAAAATGAAGTAGATAATACCAATAATAAACAGGAGAAGAATGAACAAAGCAATTTCGGACAAAGCCAACCCTAACTCTAACACCCTAACCCAATCTCATTTTAGATTGAATGAGACTGAAGGTTGATGTTCTCTATTTCTTTCCAAAATCTCAATAGTTAATATATTGAAAGAAATTATTTTTTTAAAAAAATCATTTTCTTTTTAATTTTCAAAGAGGTCGGCATTCTTGTCGAAAATTTTCTCTTTATTGTTATTTATTTATTTTTCTTTTTTTTTCTTTCTGCGAAGCTGCTTTTCGGGTCGCCATTTTGAATCACAACACTAAAGTCTTTTTTTTTTAAACAAGCCAAGCGAAAGAAGGTTGGATAAAAGTAAGTATAATGTTGCTTGAATTATTTTATCTTTATATATATATATATATATATATATATATATATATATATATATATATATATATATATTAACTGTCCAGACAAATCACGTTTTATTTTTTAATCGAATCAGAACTCATTTTTGGAGGAAAAATGTTTTGTTTTCTTTTCTTTTTAGGACCTGAATAGCATAATATTGGGATTAGACATTTTAAAACTGTGATGAAAAGGGAGATAACCGAAAATGATAATGAGCTCTAATGGCAGCCTTATTTTCACGTTATTCGTTAATCGGTAAAATTTAATTTTCTTTTATAAAAGAAATCGGGGTATATGTTACGAGACTCAGCAGAGGCGCGAACGGGGTCCAAAAAAAGAACGAGAAAGGGTTTAAAAACATAAATTTGCAACAAGTGAAGTTGACCTACGACGAGAATAGATATTTTTCTACTTACCTATGTAATTTGTTTTTATTTTTACGTATTATAAATGGGTTTTCATTAGATGTAAAAAAAAAATGTCTTGTTTTTTTCCCAACGTTTTCACAAAAACAATATGGTCGCTCCTATTGATTTCGTTAGTAATCCCCCCCAAATCGGCCATGTTTTTTTTTCGAAATGACGGTGTCAAAACTATTGATTTCTAATAAATAGCACTTCAAACGGGTTTAAAATACAAACAAATAGCACATGCAAGTTTGAAACTAACTTTTACAGCTTACAGTTACTTTTATTTGTTGTAATTTGTTTTTTTTTTGCGTTTTTACTCTGCTGAGTCTCGTAAAAAGTTCCCAGAAATTGTGATTTTTGGTACATACATCAAACAGATATTCTTCATTTTTTTTTTTTTGGAATGTCTTCCTTAATCTGGTTAAGCTCCATATCATTTTATATAAACATTTTAGAGCCGTATGTACACAATGCTGCGATATTTGCTCACTTGTTTTGGCATTTTTTACGGACCAAGTTTTTCTCTTTTTACTTAACTATTATGTCGCTAGAGAATTCTGTTTAATTTTTTATTTTAGAGTTAGGGATAACTTTCCTATGTAAATGTAACATAAAATCATCACTCATTTCTTGACCATTATCAATTTTCAGAAACTTAATATAGAAAAAAAAGTGTAACATCATTTTAAAAAATTTTGTTTGTTTTGTGTTTTTACAACAGTAACATGATGAGAAGGCGGACATTTATTTCCCGATCATTTTCTTTTTTTAGTGCTTCATGTAAAAAATAAACTCTCTTTTTAAGAAAAGCGAAGATAATAACCATTGGTTTAAATCTACAGAATAGTTAACAAAGCATCCCCTCCCATGTTAAGAATGAGTTTCTAAATAATAATATTATTTCAGCACGGTTCGTAAACTGCAGAAGTACAAAAAACGCTGCTGGAGAATAATGGGTATACTTTTCGCCGCTGAAATACTAATGTTAGAAAACCATTCTTAACATGGGGATGAGATTTGTTAATTATTCTGTAGTTTAAGTCAATGGTTATTTCCCCTTTAATTAGCTCCTTTACTGTGGTGCTTTTATATATATATTTTTTTAATTTATACAAATCCAAAGTACTTGCGAAGAACAGCGCACAAGTGATATAATAAGTTTTTTTGCTTTTGGCTGGAAAATTCCGTAAAGTAGTGAATTAACTACATAACATTAAAACGATTTTGTTTTGGCAGTGTGTGTGTGTTTCGTTATTTTGTGATTTTGAAACACTCGTTCTCTGAATGTATGCACTCTGGCAATGCCTTTTACCCCCACCCCACATTCGAGCACATCCAGAAACGATGCCCAAATAAACTCAGAACGTACTAGTTTTCCCATGCAACAGAAACTGGAAAACATGCACAGCTCGTTAACGTCTCTACTTGACTTGTATAGCCTCTATGGGCAATGTCTTAACCTATTCCAAGGAAAAAATATTTAAAATACTAAAAGCGAAAAATTGATCACTTGTGTTATTCTGCACAAGTAATTAAAAAAAAACAAATAATCTTTTTAAAAATGGGCAAGATTAGTTATTGTCACCTCTTAAATATGTCTACGGCCGATATCCTCCCCATAGATATTAATTACTACATACATTAAAACTAATGTTATTATCACTTGCGAGTTATTCTGTCTAGAAATTGGTGATGATCAGGCAATGGGTGATCATTTTATGTTAAATTTATACAGAAAAGAGATCCCCCATTCTAATATCTAAAATATAGGTTTTGAAAGAGAATTCCTTAGCGATATATTCGGTCTATATATGTATACATAAAAAAATTGGTGATGGTCAGAAAATGTGTTATCATATTTATCATGTCATTTAAAAGTAAATTTTTACAAGAAAATGATCCCTCACTCTATAATATTTGATAAAACATAAAAAAACAACAGAATTTTCTAACGACATAATCGGTAATTGTACACAGAAAAAAAAACAATTAGTAACAATGCTGAAACAAGTAGAAAAGTGCCTACAATTTAGCAATGCGCAAGGAAAATATATAATTTTATTGTGGTGAGTATTTGTCATTTTTAATTTTTTTATAGAAGCTACTCCCATGCAACTGCTAATGCGACCACAGAAGAATGCATAATCCGTCAGAAATTTATGATATCAATGGATTTGTTTCTTACCTCCACAAATCATATTGGTCATGCTTAACTTAGAACTGATTTAATTTTAAGATACTAGATTAAGGTCAATGAAAAGGTAAAAGTCTTACTTTTGGTGATAACTTTGGTTTTCATCATAGAGACTCACTACTTAGCCCATATTGTAGCCCATGAAGTCCTGCATCTTGTATGACCTTCGTTTTTGCCCTAACCTTGAAAAGTCGAAATTTTGATAAAATTTCCACTGCTGATATTTTCACATTTGATGTATGAATTTGATGCTTTTTGATAACAGTTAACAACCATGCAAAATTTTAACTTGATCAGCTAAATAGTTCTTGAGTTTTCAAAGTTTCCATAGCATATTTTGGGAATACTCCATACAATATGGAGAAGTAAGCCCCAAATAAGATTTTGGCCCATCTTTACATTGTCAAGCAGAGGTATGAAGTCTCATGACTGACTTATATTCTTGTTGATAGTAGTATAGTAAGTCTCCATCGGTCAAGGCTGACCATGAATAGCATCTCAGTTGTCTATTTGGCTGGAAAGACCGATGTAGGGGTGACAGTCTCTGCGGCAAAGGTTGCATGTGTGTTCTATCCATTTTTGTTGATAATAAATAGATTGAGAATCATACAATTCCCCAACAATTCTTGTACGTATCCGAGAGTGGCAAGGCAAGACTAAATTTGAATAACTTGAATTATCATACCAGAGACACCAACATGACTGATTTACTTAATTAAAACATGGACGGATGGAGGTGTATTTTTTGGAAGGGTCCTTTTTATTTGCAAAAAGAAAATTATGACTAAAAAAATAAGTAAAGTTCAATAGGTAAATGTTACAGAGAAATATGTATCCATTAATGTTAAGTTTTTTGTTTTTACTTTGAAAACTATATAAATGATGAACAAAAGTGACCAATATGAATAAAGATTTGAATAGAAATAAAAATGTCTAAACAAGAAAGTTGATTTACAAATAACTCTTATGTGTTACATGGAAAGAAATTATTGGAGCCTGATACGATGTATGAGTTATGTGAGTCTTAAAGACAGGCTTATATCTGATTATCTCAAGAAGATTAAGTCTGGATAATATAGGGAATTGTGTACAGAACAGGAGACTTTGTTTGTACCGTCATGCTGAAACTACGAATGAGAGTTCTTGAGCTAGTAGAGCACTGAGAAGGCCAATGAAACATGTGAGAAGTAATAAGGATGAACTTGTGAGAAAGGGTGATAAATAAAGAAATAGCCTGAAATAGGTTAGTATGGAAGTCAATTTCTAAAAGCAATCCAATACATGCCAGCATACAAAACAGAAATTAAACTGAATATGATGTGGAGGATTTTGCTTAAACAAGATGAATAAAGGAAAAAACAATGAACAATCTTCATGCCATCGATGTGAAACAAACTTTGGAGCGTTTCGCATAACTGACGTGGTTGTACCAGTTGTTACATCATGCAACATAATTTATCATGGGGGCCTTTACCAGTGACACCAGCAAATATCTAATGTGCAGCAGCATACATAGTGTTTTGACATTTTGTTATCAACGTCTCACAGTCATGTAAGAATGCATGTCAGACATGTGTCATATGCTGCCGCTCTCACATACGATTCCACATGGCAAATATATGTTGTCATGTCTGGTCGTCCAGTGAAATCAATTGTGTTGCCAAGGTTGGTGAATTTATTGATTCTTTCAAACTTTTGTGACACCACTTATTTCATGTTCAGGCCAGTTCTAATATTTCTTTAGAATCAGATCTCATATGCTTCTTTCGTTTTAATCATATTAACCTTCAAGCCATCTTTTTCAAGTGCTTATTTCCACCTGTTATAAATTTTGCACTCACTTTTGTCACACTTGGTACATTGATAATATTATCTGCATACAAGATCTTCCACAGAGCACCACTTTTACAGGTTTTTGTCAGTTGGTCAAGAACGATTATAACACTGATTAGTCTAAGTTCTTACCCCTAGTGCACTCCTACAATTTTTCTAGCAATTCAGAGAGTACACCAGCAAAGCTCATGGCTCTGGTTGATTTGTGCTAGAGTTTGAAACTGCACCTGCCTTTTTTTGGCATCCTGTCAAAAAAACAATTGTTTTCCTTTGAATGGGGATTCTTTTTAGCATACAAATTTACTGTAAATAAGCACCCTCTTCTTAGACCAGGCAATAATTATCATCCACCATAGTACCCGATAGTGTTTTAAGGATATGTAACCATTTTTTTTAATCTAGACCATTTCTTAACATCTTGGAGATCAATTTGGATATATGTGGATATGTGCTAAAAGTACTATGTAAAAATGAAAAACCTAAGTGTCTGTCGACCTGCATTTACTTATACGATGAATAGTTTTTTCTGTTTTCTTTGTTTTCCATATTTTTTGGCAAAACAATTTTTTTGATGAAAAGATAAAGAAGTGATTATTTTTCTAATTGCATGTTATATGTTTTAAATGCTTAAGTTTTGTTACACTGAAGTTTAAAATATTGTATTTTATTCATTTCTATTGCATACTGGAGGTAAACCATACTTTATCAATCTGTTTACATGTTACCAATTAACAAATGTTGAATCTAATTTCTTTGTGAATTCGCAAAGGTTACAGTTTTGCAGTTTTTATTGTTTATTTTAATTTAAATTAAACTTTAAATATCAACTTTAATGCGATCCTTACATGAGTTTTCGATTTAAAAAATATATTTAAGTTTCTTAATTTTATTAATGTAAATTTATTTTTTTCAATTACATTATTTGGAATATTTTGCGAATTTCCTTTCTGAGACAAAGTATCATCTCTGAAATAATTTTATGATTCAATTGAATTTATTTAATTTATTTTCAGATTTTTTATAAAAAAATATTAATAAAATGGTGATTGACTTCATGAATCCAGAGAAGACAACATTGTTTTTCTTTCACCATTGAAAAAAAGGTAAGTGCTAGGCTAACTACTGAACCGATACTCCCTCCTCTTCTTAAATCTATATTTCTTACATTTATTTAAAAATTACAAAAATATTAAGAAACACTGAACATGGAGATTAAAAGAGGCTGCATCATTTTTTCTTGATGGGGATCGAGCAAAGATGAAAAAAATTGGGTTATTTTGTAGTTTCCCGGAATTAACTTAGAAGGCAAGAAACACTTGTCGTTAAAGGAGAGAAACACATCATCTTTTCCGATAGTTTTAGGTTAATTTCTATTTTTGTCATTTAGAGTGAAAATGGATTTCTAGGATTTTACTTAAACCATGGTTCTTGGCATTATTCACAAACAACTGATTTTAATTAAACCATGTTTATTAAAAAGCAGTAAGTTATAGCAAGTTTCATTCTTCAAAAGGAAATCTCAAGTGGAAAAAAATATAATCATTTTTATAAATGCTTTTTTATGAAAGAAAGGAATTTGAAGTACACTTGGCGGGAAATGACCTAGAGACGGTATCTTGATAAAAACACTGATACCCATCACCTCACTGGGTTGGTGTCAGAAAAAAAATCCGGACTATAAAAATTTTACCTAAATTGAGAAAATGTCTTCCAAAGAAAATTAGTTGAACTTCAGGCTGTGTCATTTTTTCAAGATAGGTCAGGTGTAAAATTATTGTATGCAATAATGAGAAATCTTTCATAGCTATATCTGTCTATGCATCACAATGTGTTTTGATTGAAGGTGTAAAATATGAGTTATATGACAGACTTATTATAAGGTTGATGAGAAGGAAATACTTGCTGTGGCAGGAGATTTGAATGGTCATGTCGGAAAGACCTCTGGTTTGAGAGAGAGTTCATGGAAGAAATGTATATGATAAAAGAATACAGGATATAAAGATGTGGTCTAATTATAGACACGTTGTTTTCATAAAAAAGCCATCTCAGTATATATTAATCTGAAACAGTAAAGACTCAAGTAACATTTAGCCTTAAATTCTACTTTGGACTCAACAAACCATTCCCAAATTTCCCATTGCAGACTGAAGTCACACTTGATGACCCATCTCATGTTCGGGACATCATAAAAAAACCTTGACACCTCAAAAGCATGTGGGCCTCATCTAATACAGTAATAGTAATAATAAATGCTCTGTTGAACTGGCCCTGTTCTCTCCAAACTCTACAACAAATGCCTTGCCGAATCTTGCTTCCCTCATAGCTGGAAAATTACCTCTGTGGTACCAGTCTTCAATAGTTCTGGAGATAGAACTGACCCTCAGAATTAGCACCCGCTCTTTCTAAAATCTTTGAACCCTTTATCAATCTAGTGATAGTCCGTCACCTCGTTACTTCTGACCATCAGTATGGATTTAGGCAAGCACAGTCTACTGTGGATATCCTAACAGTCATCTCTGAATGCATATACCATACACTTGACAAGGCAGGTGAAGCTAGAGCATTAGTGCTTATATGTCCTAAGCCTTGAACAAGATCTGGCATAAAGGTCTTCTCATAAAAATTAATTCATATGGTATTACTGTAGTAATATTTAATCCTTCCTATTCAAAAGAGAAGTCCAGGTTATCCTCGGTGGCCGTTCATCCAAACAACATGACATAAATACAGGTGTACCCCAGGGATCGATCCTTGGACATTTATTGTTTCTGATTTTCATAAACGATCTCCCTGATGACATTGTGTTTGAGACGACACCACACTCTACTCTCAGCATGTGGGTAAAATAGACGTGCACTTAATGAGGCAATGGCTGAATCTTTAGAAAATGACCACCAGACTGTAGTGGAATAGGGTCATGGTAACATTTAATGCTGCTAAGACAAAGCTCCTTACCCCTTTAACCACCGATTGCCATGGCAAATAACACCCTACCTGAGAGTTCAACGTCCAAACTCCTAGGCCTAACATTCACAGGTAACATGAATTGGAATAAATACATAGAAGACATTGCCAAGGCTGCTGCAAAGAAAGTGGATTCCCTCTACCGTGCTAGAAAACTTCTCACACGTGACAGATTTTTATATCTCTACAAAACTGCCATCTGCCCATGCATGGAGTATTGTTGCCACATATGGGCTGGTCTCTCTCAGACAAAGTCCAAAAAAGACTATGTAATCCACCAAGCTCCAGCCTCTGCCCCATCGCCACAATGTTTCATCCTTGTGCTTGTTTTACAAGTACTTCAATTGAATGTGCTCTGATGAACTTGCTGCTATGGTGCCACCTCGACCTAAATACACTCGACCAACCAACAATCAGCTAAATCCCATTAATTTACTGTAGAGATCCCAGATGCCAGAGAGCATTCTACTCCAATAGCTTCTTACCTCAAACTGCCGGTCTTTGGAACTCCCTTGCTGCTCCCTGTGTTCCTAACTGTACCGACTTGCAAAAATGTAAATCTAATGGGAACAACTTGCTGCACAGCTCTCAAAACTTTCACCCTAATTCTCATAAGTCCCTTACGTCTACAGTGGCAACTTGCCTTGTTTGGTGAACTACATTTAAAAAAAGTTTTCGACAACTCCTAACTGTTGCAATAACATTACCACCAGCTCCAACGGTATCACCAAGATAACACAACTTCTGAACAACCTAAATATTCTGGCCAGCTGCATATCTTTTCTCAACATCTGAGTTCTCATTTGTCTCCTTTGTCTTATACTTTTTGCAGAGAAACTTGTCATTGTCTCTCAATCTATCTGTAACTCCATGCCACCAATGCACAAAAGTAGAAAAAAAGCTTATGTTGCACTTGGCTCCCTTGATTAGGGGGACTTCCTTTTACTTAGGGCTTTCCGACAGTACAATCACTGATTATCACTTTGGTCTCGGTAACATTCACTCTTAGACCTTTGCATTCTTCAAAATCTTTAAGTTAACAATTGTTTCATAGAAAAGATACAAATGAAAAGTGACATACGTCATATACAGAAGCGTGATGTACTCTCACTTTAACATTAAAGGTGTCACTAAACATTCACCAACGTCTTGTTTACCCCTAATTAATATAAAACTTACGTACGTCTCTGGACATTCGATATATACACATGCCTAACTATATAGAAGGAATATAAATAATCTTGAATTTCATTCTGAAATTTACTTGACGATTGATTATAAGAAAAAACATACCCATCAGTACTAACCTTAAGTGTGGAAATCTTGAATGTAATCAAGGCATACATGCTAAAATTCAGCTTCGTTGATGTACAGATTTTTGCAGTCAAAATGTTTACGATAACAAACTCTTGTCTAAAAATTCAGAGTAGACTTTTTTGTAAAGCCTTCTTGATCATCCATTTTATAAACCATTTACATGGCAAACAGAACTCTCTACAAAAAACATTTTTGTTTTATATACTCATTCAGTGTTCATCTTTAGTACTCAATAGAAATCTTCAAAAAATCTTTTAAATATTTCATTGTATTAGCTTTGAAAGATGTACATCTTGCAATACGCATTGTCAAAAAAGCTATGAAACATTAAAAGAAAACCATTAATTATGTTTATTAGTGAATGATTACTTCTCACACCAAATAGAAAGACTGCATAAAATAGAAAAGTATATGTGCTCATTTTATGTGAATTGTTATTAAAGTTGATCAAGTCCAAAACACTCGGTAGTAGCTGAATAAATAGTAGACCAGTGATGTGAGCCAATTGTTCCAGTGAAGAACGAAAATATAGTAAGTTGTAAGACTATGTGCTGCCCTCGCCAACTGCCAACCCCAATATTGTGTGTGCCGTGGTTTTCTTCTCCTTTATCGTTGTTCTTGTTATGTCATCTATTCCACTGACAAATCATCGAAGATACAAGCACTGGTTTACAAGGATATAAAATAAAAGCAACAGCAAACTCACACGATAAACACAAACTCAGATACCTTGTATTTCAAACAGTTGTACTCTTGTTGTGTGTGATACCGAAAGGAACCCCCAAATGTTAACGTTCACATTTTACTTCAGTGAGGTTAAATTGTCTGTTGAGGCTATCACTCGTCAGCTCACTTGCTAAATCTTTGCCGAACTCTGCCTGCGATCTGTTCCCTTTCCTTTCGAGGTTGACTTCGAACTAAATGTCTCCTTTCCAAATCGGCAACTGTCCTGTAAACTAACAGACTGTCTCAGTCACTGACAAGCCCTCACCTCTGAACAATACAAACTGACCACTCCTGCTTGATGAGTCATTTCGTATCATTCAATCCGACGGCTGCCCTCTCCCGTAAATCATTTTCCATCAGCATTCAGGGCTCCCCCCAACGTCCATAGTATAACAACAAAGTTAGAGAATGGCATATGTGTTATGGGGCAAGAATATCACAGGAAACTTATGACCACATCATAAGATGTACATTTTGCAACCACCATTACTGAAGAGACAGAATCCATTCTAGCACTAAAGAAAAATAGATAGCCTTGATCCATGTGTCGATGTAATTAGAGAGAACTTTATTCACAAGCCAAAACTTAAATCACTTTGTATTCCGAATACACATTTATGCACAGAACTGTAAATCGGCACTTCCTGCAAGTGAGAAGAAAGTAGACTCGAATATTTAGCTGGCTTTATCTACAAAAGCAAGTTTATCATCGGTAGGAAAATAAGGGTGGTACTACCAAACTATCCCAAAACATTGATTTTCTGTTTCCAACTCAAGATTTTTCTAAATTTACATGCTAAATAAATATTTATCTAACTTTCAAATGTTCTATTGGTTTACTTATTGATGATAAATTGATGAGCACAATGTTTCACAAGCTGAAAATTAAAATATAATTATTTTCTACCATCAAATAAATTATTGTTAGAGATTCAGAAAATATTATATCTTATTTTTTCTGAAAAAAATATTTTTGAGTAAAAATAATCAACTTCTGTGTATTCATTCAATGTTCGTAAATCAATTTGCATATTGGCCTGAGATGAAATTTGAAGTGTGTAAATTTTCCCATCTGAATTGTATACACATAAAATATAACAAAAATTAGTCTCATCAAATTTCTATTTCTCAACATGAAAACAGCATACATGCAATAAAAAACATTATTTTGCTCAAGTTAATTAAAATACACTTGAAGTTAAACGCTTACAACATATTGTTTACTTCTTGTATTTATGAAAATAGTCTTGAGTATTGATTTTCCTGTCTGCCAATACATTTCGCTTTAATTTGAAAATGTCAAAAATCTATTTGGATTATTCCCACTATCGTTCTCATTATGGATGTTATCTAAAGTAGTCCGAACAATACAAATAATACAAATTATCATCTAAAAAATTTTGAAACAAGCATTTCTGTATTGTTACTTTTCAGAATAATTTTTTTAGGTCAAATCGTTTTCATAAAAAGAAAACCTCATTGCATGCAAGTAGATATTTTATATAAAAATGAAATATTTTATGACATAAAAATAAAATAAAATATTTTTATGGCATCACAAGAAAACGTAAAAAAAGATGAATTGTGTTACATGATTTATGGTAACTTTTTATTCAAGTTTCTTCATTCTGAAAATGATTAAATGTATTCTGGATAGTCGGACAGAAGCACTTAAATGAAAGCAATCTAATATTCCACCATATACAGTAAGGAAGCAATCTAATATTCTACCGTTCCTCATATACAGTAAGGAATCTAGGTATAGTGTAATTGAATTACGATTGTTTGTTGGGAGTGTAGTATGTTTAAAGATTAATGTATGCTGTAGCCCATCAAATAAATCTAGTAAGTCGGATATGTTCAGTTCAGTTTAAATCTGGTCAGTGAAAAACTTTATCTAATCAAATTTTGCCAATCAGAATGAAAATAGAAAAAGATTGATTGCTTTATTACACACTTTGAAAAACATTACTCAAACTCAAAATGTGCTTAGAATAACTGATCTTTAATTAAGGATGTGTGTGTTTTTTAAATATCTGAAATAATTTCGGTTTTAGATTTATATTACAAAAAAGTAAAGTATATAATTATGATCTCATCAATTAGGAATTTGTTGATTTTTTTTAGTTATCTGAATAAAGGAATTTAATCATTCCATTAACAGTATTTCAATGAATATACTCATATTTTGAATTTCATTGATAAAACAATTGTGTACTTTTTAATAAGAATGTACATAATAAATTCAATTTTGTGTCACTCAGTACACAAAGCTTAAATAATGTTACCCTTTTAAAGTGTATACATCTTACAAAATAATTTTCTTTGCACACAGAAATCTGTATAAAATTAATATAATTTCTTGAAATGTATCTTAAAGTTTATTTTATGTTTTTTGCAGAGTCTTCAGCAAAGAAAAAACAAATCAATTGTTGGATTTCAATGGATCTTCATTCCCTTGTTGACTTGAAATATGAAAACGTCTTTACAGAAATATTTTTAAATTCCTTAGTGAAAATTGCCCAAAGTTGACAGGAGGGAAATCATATTCTATTCATACTATGTGAATCTTCTTTTGTGTCTTATATGTATTTGTTTTTCCTCAATCTTATTTAGCTGGAATAGCTGTACCAAATGAAGTGCATAATACTAAGGCATTGTCCCTTTACTGAATGCAACATTTCAGATACCAAAAATACTTGAAAAGAACAACAAAACGTCCGCTAATGATGGAATCTGAAATTGGAAGTGCAGAAAATAGTTAATTTTATAGAATGATCATTAAAATTTAAAAAAAATCAGATTATATATATATATATATATATATATTGTACCAAATTCTAAAAATCTTTCTCTAGAAAATAAAATGCAAAAATAGTTTTTACTGAAACATAAGAAAAATAGATATCACTTGTGACTCCCTTAGGACGAAGAGGATTGTTCCTACCAAATTTAAAACATCATAGATCTAAAAGTAATAAGATGCCATACAGACAAGCATTTTTTCTCATATTAATATATATTCTCAATAACAGTTGAAAAATAGGTACATTTATTTCTTTAAAACATTGAAAATCATGAAAAGAAGCCGAATATGGAAAAATATACAGAAACAAATAGTGCTAAAAAAATATGTAATATTTCCAGTTCCAAAAAAAACTTAAAACCTGATGTTCGAGAGAATCTACATTCTTGTGAAGTATGTGTCTCTTCTTTTTTACAGAAATCAGAATTATTGGAGCATATGCAAACACATACGCGGGAGAAACTACATTTTTGTGAAGTGTGTAACTCTTCTTTTTCACACAGGTCCAATATGTTGCAGCATATGCGAACACATACTGGAGAGAAACCATTTTCTTGTGAAGAATGTGGGTCTTCTTTTAGACAGAAAGCACATATGTTACAGCATATGCGAACGCATACTGGAGAGAAACCATATTCTTGTGAAGTGTGCAGCTCTTCGTTTACACACAAATCAACTATGTTGCGCCATATTCGAATACACACGGGAGAGAAACCATATGCATGTGAAGAATGTAATTCTTCTTTTAGACAGAAAGCACATATGTTACACCACATGCGAATACATACTAGAGAGAAACCATATTCTTGTGAAGTATGTGACTCTACCTTTGCAAAGAAACAAAGTTGGTTGCTGCACATGCGAACCCACACTGGTGAGAATCCATACTCATGTGAAGTCTGTGGCACTTCTTTTTCTTGTAATTCAGGTTTGTTGCAGCATATTCGAACGCATACTGGTGAAAAACCATATTCTTGTGAAATATGTGACTCTTCTTTTACAAGGAAATCAATTTTGCTGCAGCACATGCCAACACATACTGGAGAGAAACCATATTCTTGTGAAGAATGTGGTTCTTCTTTTACACGTAAATCCACTATGTTGCTACACATGCGAACACATACAGGAGAAAAACCGTATTCTTGTGAAGAATGTGGTTCTTCTTTTACATACAAATCAAATATGTTACAGCACATGCGAACCCATACTGGAGAGCAACCATATTCTTGTGAAGTATGTAGCTCTACTTTTTCAAAGAAATCACATTTGTTGCAGCATATGCGAACACATACAAGTTAAGTGTTAAAAACTATAGTCTTCTGAATAATGTGGAACTTCTTTTTTAAAGAAATCAAAATTGTTGATGCACAAAATGTATAATAAAATCTAATTATTACCTTCAGTACTTTATCACTAGAAATAGATTTATCCATGCAAGGATACATATTCTTATGCATAAGAAATGTAAATTGATTTCTCAATTTGCATATACATATTTTATACATATTTGACCGTTACTATGGAAAACAAAATTACTTATGTGTACAATCCTTAAAATGGGATAATTGGTTGAAATTGTATATTATTGACATTGCTAAACTAATTTATTTTTAAAATATATGGACGAAATAAGTTATAAGTATTTTAAAAGGAGACAATATAAGTTATCTGAATTTGATAATTGAAAAAAATGATAGTTTTAGATAAAATTGATTTGCAGATAGTTTTTGTTTATTTTGAAAAGACATCGTTTGTTCGTACCACATTCTAGTAAATATATCGTTTTTTATAAAAACTACAACACTGATAGCCGAAAACATTTTCCACAGTTTAAGAATTCTGTGAAGTAAACTTTTATTTATAAACAACGTATCATTTACAACGCATGTTGACTCTTGTAGTTTTTTGTAAAATATTGAAAAAATAAAATAAATTTTCTTTTTATTTAATGTTCTTTTGAATTAATTTCTGTTTTGCAGTAAAAATTTTGTATTTTAAACTATTTTTTGCTTTTGTATATAATAAAGATAATTCCATATATTTTATAAAATATTTAAACATGTGTAAATTTGATATAATGAAAATGGAATTATTCTAACACCAACCGCCGACTTCATGAAAGAAGCAACAGTGGGCAAGTTAGCTAATAACAATCGAAAGTAAAACTATATAGCATTTATATTTTCATTTATTCTAGTTTAACAAATATATTTCCATTGAGGCATTCATAATTAGTAAATGTAATAAATTGTTTAACTGAAGTTAATAAACATTATTTAAATTGTCTTTTATTAATCTCTTTCCAGCCATTTACTATGGGATTTGTCGCAAGACTCACTTGGTTACTCTAAAACCCTTATATTATGCTTTTGAAAAAAAAATGAAAAAATTCAAACACCAGATAAAAATTCTCATCCTCAATAAGTCCAGCTTTCTATGTTTAGCATCTCCCATCAACTGACTGCACATTTTTCAAAGTTATTTGTGATTTTTTTTTTAATCCTGAAATTTACTTTAAATGTTGCCGTAATCATGAACTTGATTAACTTGAAAACTAAAATTAAGAAATGAAATGTGTGTAATCTGTGTCAATAATAATGTGGCAGTCAGTCAAGGCCCTAAATTAGGTCATACCCATGGCCATCCCTACTACAGGCCAGGCAATCGTGCAACTGGGGTCTTTTACTGGGGGCCATGTAAATTTTCTTAAATATTCGATATAGAAGTTGCAAACAAAGGTAAAATTCCTCTGTGAGATTAGTTTGATGTTTTTATGTGTTTTACATACCAAATAATAAGAACCACAATGAGCTAATTGATACATTTTACAATTATTGATGAATTCCTATAAATGAAGAGACAGGTAATTTTGAATAAACAAAGGCAAATGCATATTTCAATGAAGAATTTTTATTTCAATTTTGGAGTTTTTTTTGAGAATTTGTACTTATGTCAAAAGATCATTACTTGTATATTGTGGTTAAAAAGAAAAAAAGGATCCGCACCAGTTGATATCAAGCAGAAAAACAGTTTGTTCAAATGTGATATGTGTTTTACTAACCAAAAACTTAAACTGTCCTCATTTTGATTGTTTTCAACACAACATGTTGGCTATAGTCTTCATTTCACATCATAAAATAATTCAAAAATAAAGTTCAAACTAAAATTTCAGCATCCAAATCTCTAGTGTGGTCTCGTAGTCGATTAATTTAAGCAAACAAATTCACTGAAAATGGAAGATGGAATTAGAAAAAATAAACAGATTCACTGAAATGGAAGATGAAATGTGATAATACATAGATTAAATAGAAGGTTTAATTAAACATCTATAGGTTATCCTATAAAATAGACAGGGTTCATAGCAATGAGTTACGATAACCAGAATGTTGTGGCAAAATAAGGAGGACACTATTTACAAAAATGTCTAAGGAAAGTTATTCACCTCAAAATCTGAAAGTAGTAATTAAAACTTCTTATTTTAATGTCTCACTAATGACTTATCACCAAGAATCCAGAATATTCTTTCTTTTTGCGGTATAGAAAAGAGAAAAGGCACTCCCCAGATCCTCATGTTCCACCATAAAAGAAAAACTCAAAAATTAAAAAAATCATTTTATTCTTCAAAAAGTTTGTACACAATGGTATTGCAGAAACAGTGAGTCCTGTGTTTCTAATGATCAATTACCTTTTCTAACTGATTATAAAGCACAAACAACAAACTCCTGTATTTAAAAAGAAAGTGAGTTTACCTTTTACAATAAATTAGAAAAAAAGATTTGACATATATATTCGCACCATATCACAGAATCAACGAATCCTTTGTTTCTACTGATCAATTATTTTTCACTGATCAACAAATATTTTTACTGATGAAAATTTAGAAATAAAAGCTTCAAAATCCACATTTATACCATACTGCAAAATGAACAAACAGATTAATTCAATAAGAAAACTATTTTGACTTCAACATGTATTTTACACCAGGCTCTTGCAGAAATAATTAGTTTCTTTGTTCTTACAGATCAATAATTATTTATAATTGATCAGACTGCTAAAATTTCAAGATAATTTCAAAACCTTTAGTGCTGGTTCTTTACTTGACTTGGGAGACTGAAACAAACAATAATTCTTGAAAAATATATTTGATAATATAATTCCATGCACTCTTTGTATTGAAATGATACATTTCAGGCACCAACATGAAAATTTTTGTTAAAGAATTTCTGCAAACCTTTGATTTGACAGCATTGAACATTATGAAACAGAAAAACACCCACTGAACAGTGGTATCCAGTGGAACTTTTAAATCATCACGATCTATTTCTTTCAAAACACTTCCATACTCATGATAATAAAAAGCAGTATCATTGAATATTTCCTCCTCTGTAAGACAATCTTTTCATGTGACACATATCACATTTGAACAAACTGTTTCTGTTTGATATCATCAACTGGTGCGGATCCTTTTTTTCTTTTTAACCACAATATACAAGTAATGATCTTTTGACATTAGTACAAATTCAAATACTTCATTGAAATATGCATTTGCCTTTGTTTATTCAAAATTACCTGTCTCTTCATTTATAGGAATTTGTCAATAATTGTAAAATTTATCAATTAGCTCATTGTGGTTCTTATTATTTGGTATGTAAAACACATAAAAACATCAAACTAATCTCACAGAGGAATTTTACCTTTGTTTGCAACTTCTATATCGAATATTTAAGAAAATTCACATGGCCCCCAGTAAAAGACCTCAGTTGCACGATTGCCTGGCCTGTAGTAGGGATGGCCATGGTCATACCCCATAGTGTTACATATAGTTATGAGTTCAGGTGGCCCCAATACTCGTATTGCAAGCCAAAGTTGTAACATATCCATTGTGTCATCGTCGCTTAATGCCTTTATAAAATGACAGTGTTCAGTTGATAGGTGAGCGGTATTGAAATGTAAAACTTTCAATCCTTTGCTCTGATATCATTCTTGGCCAAGTATTTATGTAACATCATTCCATTCTATCTTTTGCTTTCATGTTAGACTTCTTAACGTCTAATACTCCTTGTAGCATATCCGCTGTTTAAGTGGACATGCCTTTTTTATTCCCCAACATTGATCCAAACTGTAAACCTACTTTGACTAGGTCTAAAGACTAAGTAAAAAGAACAAACTCGTAGTCGACTACATTATTACAATTACCATGTAGAAGAACAAGGGATAATGAGACCGGTTTCTAAAGGCATCGGTATGGTATGTCCCCTTTTGTCAGAGACCCAGACTACTGGACGAGAGAGAGTGGACTTCACAATGCTGGGACAGTAGTAGTCGTGGTTGAATATAAACAAACTCACTTAGATTAATGCCCTATCATGTATGATAGAGGCAACTACGAGTGGTGATTAACAAGACTAGTGTTGTAAGTTCACTTTACGTTTGTGAATATGTATATTGTATTTAGGCATATTTTCCCCTTGTTAAGAAAAGTGTCTATCAGCAGATACCAAAGGAAATAAAGATAAGCAGCCTTATATGACGTTCGAAGCTAATAGAAAACTCTACCAATTCTGTAGAATTCATTTCATAGTCATTAATGGAGTTGCATATTTCTAAAGGATAACCGACAAGATTAGAAAGAAAAATAACATAAACTATGTAAACGGTGCAAAACGACGATAGATGTCAAATCCGGTTACTGGCAAATGAAACTGAACAAGAAATCAAAGAAATTGACTACATTTATCACCCCATTTAGTGGTAGATACAGTTTAACAGACTTCCAATCGGAGTGAAGAGCGCCCAGGATGAATCCAAGCGAGCCATTTTGAGAACTTTGGAGACATTAAGAATGTTCTCTCCATCTCCGATGACACAATCTTGTACGGTTTTGAATAAGATGGTAGCGACCCTGACCAAGCACTCAGTTCCTTCAAGGAGCGGAACTGCAAATTCAACCCAGACAAGTTGGTGGTACGCACATCAGAAATACCATTCTTTGGTCACATCATATTCAGAGATGGTATAAAACCAGGTTTCCAAATATTGGAGGCGATTGCCTAAATGCAACCTTCCTATGAAACAGCTATCAAACTTCCTTGGACTAGTTAATTACCTCAACAAGTTCTTGCCCCATCTCTCAATACAGACCAAGCCACTAGGGGACCTTGTTGTCTAAGGACAATGATTTTGTCTGGTCATCTAAGTAACAAGCAACATTTGAGAGCATCAAAGAAGAAATCCAAAGATCTGCCGTACTGAGGTATTTTGACTCAAAGACACCTAACCACGATATAAGTGGATGCTTCTGCTGCTGAACTCGGTGCAGCTCTTCTGCAGAATGACATGCCAGTTGCTTTTTGCAAGCAAACCTCTATCTGGACCGGATACACGATACACAAACATTGAAAGAGAGATGATTGCTGTAGTTTTTGGCCTAGAAAGGTTCCATCATTTATCTATGGGGTTACAGGGAAACGATCCAGACTGACCAGAAGCCATTAGAATCGACCGCACTCAAGAACCTGGCACAAGCACCTTTAAGACTGGCAAGGATGCTGCTAAAGATTCATTTTGTAATGAGATACAGCCCAGGCAGAGTTGTCCCTATAGATGACTGTTTGTAAAGAGTGTCACCTCGACCAGACAATCCACATAATGAACACTCAGCTAAGTGATCACCAACACGCCTACAAAACATTAAGCTGGAAACCATGAAGGATTCAACTCTAAGAGAGCTCATCTACACTGTGATAACCGGATGGCTCCGGGTTCCCCAGTTGCTTACTCCCATTTTAGGGATGAAATTGGGATCCAAGACAGTGTCCTACTGAAAGGCAACAAAATCATCATACTCGCTTCACTCCAAACAGATGATCTGAAACAACTGCACTTATCACATCAGGAAGTATAAACGGCTGCAGGTCAGAACTGCTGTCTACTTGGTAGTAATAAATACGGACATTGCGGACATGATTGCAAGATGCTCCACATGTCAGAAGTATCAACCAGTTCCTCATCAGAAACATTGCTTCATTGGAATATATCAGCACAGATCTCTTCACAATGGAAAAAAATGAGCACTTTTTAGTGACGGACCAATATAGCCGCAGTCCATTTGTACGACGCCTGTAGCCAATAACATCTGCTGCAGAGATCAGGCAGATGAAACAAATATTTGAGGAACAAAGTGTTCCTAAAATGGTCTATAGTGGCAATGGCCCTCAGTACACAAGTATGGAATTTGCCAACTTTGCAGAAAAGTTCACTTTTAAGCACACATCATCACCACATTACCCTCAATCCAATGGGTTTGCGGAAAGAATGGTTTGCGTATGCAATAAACTACTTTGTCAATGATGCCTTATAGAGCTACACCGCTTTCAACCAACCTTAAATCCCCAGCAGAACTCCTCAACGGGAGGCCCATCCGAACACCACTAGTCTCTAAGCAACAGTAAGGAGATGAGCAAACCAGAGACATAATAATGCAATGGAACAAAGACAAAACAAAGAACTGGTATAACCAACGGAATAGTCACCGCCATCCACCATAGCATACAGGTCTGCAAGTTCATATCCAAGATGAGAAAATCAAGTTGTGGGAACCTGGAATAGTCACACAAAGTACTGCAGAGCCAAGGTCATACCTTGTAGAATCCGCAGTTGGCATTATTCATCGAAAGAACAGACAGTTTCTAAGGCCCGCAAGAGCAGAGTTGACCGAAAGTCTATATAACAACAGACACAACAAACCACTAACAGTTGATACCAATGCATACCAATGCACCACCCATTAGTGATGGGATGCGTGTATATCCAAGCAACCGTGGTGCGATCTCTCCATTCCGCCAACACTGTACGAGCAGCCCATCAGCACCTACATACCCTGCACAAGCTGTGCCCACAACTGTAAGGTCATATTCAAATAAAATTACCGAAAGATAAAAGAAAAAAATCATACCCTCCTTGTTTAACTTAAAGAAGAGAGATGTTGTATCAGTATGTCATCACACGTTTGTTTACCTTTTGAACTTCCGGTAATTATCTGCCCTTAGACTATTCCGACTTCCTGTACCCAATTGTAATGGCATCCTATATACATAAAGTCCAAATAAATTAAAGGAAACAAACAGAATTAATGTTTCTTTCGGGTGGTTTGATAATACGGCCAGATCTGGATGGTATGTTACTTGGAGTGATACTGTCTTGATTGGTATCATGTGTTGTATGTGGAGTGTGTTTGATTGTAAGTTTTACACATGTTCAATCTTTAAATAGGAACGCTTTGTGTGGTGCTTGCTTCTACTCTTGGTGTGAGGTGTATGGTTGACCCCTGTAGAGCCCCAGGCAGGTACACCCTGAAGCTCATTCTAGTCATGGATGTAGTCACTCAGGTCTTGTCGATTTCTTCAAATTGATTTTCATCTAGATCGGTACATGCTTGTTGTGTGACAACTATGGGAGACCATGTACCTGCATCCTTTACCAGAACTCGAACATGCTGTCCCACCTGCAGATTGGGTAGATCTCTGCTGCGCTGGTCATATCTTTTTTTCGTTCGGCTTGCCTTTGATATAAGCAGGTTATCACTCCCTTTTTGTTCAGTGTGATCGGCACATTTTACTGGAAGGTTCCGAAACAATTTTTTGTTGTACATCAGTTCATCCAGGGATGAGATGGTATGGTCTATTAGAGTTGTTCAAATGCATGAGATAACACTATTTCTAGGCTCACTTTATAAAATAAAACTGGGTTAAGTTAGAGTGACTGCAACATTATCGATAATTTTTTTATCAATAGGCAAAGACGCTGGAAAATGGAGAGAGAATAAAAACTATTATAACAATATTAAATATGTAGCAGAAGCAGCCTAAGAAAACCAGTAGATAATTACTAATTCGCCTTTCAAACAATGGCAACTGAACGAGACTGATAACCAGCTGTCAATTTTCCTTTTTCTTTTATTAATTAACAAAACTGGCAGTTCAACGTGACTGTGGTTGAAAAACTGTATCTAAAGTTCCTACCTTTTCCCTTATTGCCTACGGAGAAAACCAGATGTGATCTTCAACTATAGATATTCACACACAAGACAAAACGTTTTTTCAAATGGTAATCTTTCACCAGGCATAATTGTTTTAATGTTATTTCAGTTCATTTTAGATATAAACTGATTAATATTCCTTCTATATAACACTTAATAATATATGTGCTTATTTGTATGTGTGATGTTTGTGTTTTTTATAGAAAGAAAGGTTAGAGAATCTACATAAAAGTGTATTCTTTTGTAAAATTTATCGGGAAAGACAATGGAAGTGTTCCTGGATCCACCTATGGTGCTAAGAAGATATAGCCCCCTTATAACTTTAGATATGAAATTTATATCATATGTATACAATTTGCTGGGGTGGAACCTGGAAGTGATCCCAAATCTGTAAGTGCCCGCCTAAATCTCAAATAAATTCTATTTTGATCAAATCTATATCATATCTACGAAATTCTCTGTGGAAGACAATAAAAGTGATGCCGAACATCTATATGCCTCTACCTCGAAGTGACCTATTGGAGCAGAACCCTCTAAAAACTACAAATACATATATTCGTATTGTAATGAAGTTCAAACCATATTTATACAACATTCAGAGAGTTTTCCAACGTTTTAGCTTCTTGCAACTATATTAGGATACGAAACAGAAGGGGTGCAGTAATGAAAGTAATATGGTGTTATAAGCATAGTGAAAAGGTACATAGTAGTGATCCTAATTCAATCCCGAGCAACGATGGGTGTTTTTACTAGTAGAAGATCAATTTCAATTGTTTACATAATTTCGCAAATACTGATGCATTATTTTATTTATTTTCATTTTGTGGAACTCAGGTTGAATGTTTTTTTCTAACTTTAACTCATTTTTCATCGTTGGGTAATATGCTAATTAATAAGATAAGTAGGAATAGATAAAAAATAGAAATATGGAACATTTTATTGTCTAGTAATGTTCAAAGTAAACAAAAAGTACATCTTTCATTTCATGCTGTTATAAAATGTATTTCTTTTGCATAAAAAGTATGAATACGATTCGATATTTTAAAAAAATGAACGGAAATGAAAATATTTGTTTTTCTGAGAAGTTTCTTTGTACCATTTACTTTTATAATATTCATGTTTTTATTGAATTACCTTTCTAATATTGAAAATGTACATTCATTTTTAGGTACAAACATGTTACATGCACTGTTATTAGAAATACCTATGAAATAAAGGACAAACTTCAATTTTGAACAGTTCAGACGAATTTTATCAACTTGCATTTGATTTACATTTAGATCCAATATATACCATGGGTGTCTGAGGTTACATTACCATTTGAGTGGAAAATGTTAATGAAACAAAAATATATTTGTTATTCGGATTCTTCTAAATACTATTCTCATCTTGGAGGTTATTTCACAACGTTTTAAACGAACTCGGGAATGTGTACAGGATATTGAACGGTACCCTTTATTTTAATTTATGGAAATAGCTTGCTCTCGTATCGTCAGTTATGACCGGGTAAGAAGTCTTAAGTAATTCGTAATTGTGATCTTAGTATCGTCTGCACTGAGAATTAAACCTTCTACCCCAAGAAAACTGTCACTTAAAATTGATTATTACTTAGAACTTTATCCATTACGGCACGGGTCCTTGCAAGCTTCTCCCCCACCCCACCCCCACCCATGGATTGAATAAATAAAGGGTTCTGTTCGAAATTCCTTACAGATTCCCGAGTTCGACAGAAAGATTCCTGAGTTCGACAAGATACATCTGAAGAAGGTCAGAGGTTACATCGGCAGAATATTGTGAGAATAACATTCAAGATGAGAAAAGTAGTTTGAATAATCCAAAAATTACAAAATTATCAATCTTCATCTAAAAAATACAGACAAAATCTTTTAATAGCAAAGAGAAATCATTTCCTATTGAAAAGAACAACAGATTTATTATCATTTTGTCCTAATGAGATGTAGTTTTACAATAAAAGTTAATTTCATAGAATCTTTTAACTACGGAAAAATGTTTATAACTATCAATGATATAATTTTTCAAAAATATAATAAAAAAGACAATAAACTGGATTCGGCTATCACAGTTGTGGTGGCAGTAACGGGTATACTCTAACACCATATCTGATGTCATGCAAACATAAATTAAACATATTTGGCAATTGAAGCCATACTTCACAAGAATCAGGTTTCTAGCTCGTATGTGTTCGCATATGCCGCACCATATTTGATTTGTGTGCAAAAGAAGAGCCACAAACTTCACAAAAATGTGGTTTCTCCCCAGTATGCGTTCGCATATGCTGCAACATAGTGCATCTCTGTGTAAAAGAAGAGTGACACACTCTGCAGGAATATGGTTTCTCTCCAGTATGTGTTCGAATATGCACTAACATAGTGTATTTGTATTTAAAAGAAGCGCCACATACTTCACAAGAATATGGTTCCTCTCCAGTATGTGTTCGCATGTGCTGCAGCATAGTGTATTTCTGTGAAAAAGAAGAGCCACATACTTCACAGGAATATGGTTTCTCGCCAGTATGTGTTCGTACGTGCTGCACCAAATTTGATTTCATTGAAAAAGAAGAGTTACATACCTCACAAGAATAGGGTTTATCTCCAGTATGTGTTCGCATATGTATCAACACATGATGCTTCAGTGCAAAAGAAGAGCCACATATTTCACAAGAATATGGTTTCTCTTTAGTATGTGTTCGCATATGCTGTAATAAATTTGAT
>OY744533.1:455000-460000 GCA_963556195.1 Sepiola atlantica | reverse complement strand
GAGACACAAACATCAGCACACTCTACAAACATAAAGGGGACCGGAGTGACTGCAACAACTACCGTGGTATCTCACTGTTGAGCTTTGTTGGCAAGCTATTTTGCATGCATAGTACTACTGCGACTGCAAGTTCTTGCCGATCGAATTTACCCGGAATCTCAATGCGGCTTTTGTTCAGAGAGATCAACCGTCCATATGATCTTTTTCCTACGCCAGTTGCAAGAGAAGTGCAAAGAGCACCAGCCTGTATCTTGCCTTTATAGATCTGACCAAGGCGTTCGATCTTGTGAGCAGAGACGGTCTATTCAAGATCCTCTCACTAATCGGATGCCCACCTAAACTCCTCAGCATCATAAGATCCTTTCACAATGGCATGATGAGTAGTGTAAATGTCTGCTGGGTTGCTGGTGTCAAACAAGGCTGTTAACCCCGACACTCGAGGCATCTTCTTCGCCATACTCCTGAAGCATGCTTTCAAGAACACAGGTGATGGTATCTACCTTCACTCCAGATCTCACGGTAGTCTCTTCAACATTGTCAGGCTCCCCTCCAAGACTAAGATCATGTCAGTCCAAATTAGGGACATGCTGTTTACCGATGATGCAGCCATAGCATCGCATCAGGAAGATGATCTCCACTTATGGACAGGTTTGCTAGTGCTTGCAGCATGTTTGGCCTCACCATCAGCCAGAAGAAAACCCAAGTTATGGGACAAGCAACCACCTGCCCACCAAGCATTTCAATCCAAGGTACACCACTGGAGGTCGTTCACCAGTTCCAGTATCCAGGCTCCACTGCTTCAGAAACCCTCTCATTGGACGTAGAGCTCAACAAAAGGATTGGTAAGGCATCCACAACCCTCTCTAAACTAACTACAAGAGTCTGGGAAAACAGCAACCTTACCACTTCTACCAAGATGAGAGTGAGTCCGGGACCACATACTAAACACAGGATAGGAAACTCCAGGTCTTCCATATGAGGTACTTATGTAGGATACTTGGTATCACATGGCAGGACAGAGTGTTCTTCAAACAGCAGGCATTCCATCCATCTACTCCCTACTGTGTGAGCGACGTCTTTGCTGACGACCGTCTCTACGGCGAGCTTACCTCAGGCTCAAGAAAAAGGGGTCGACCCCATCTCTGCTTCAAGGATGTCTGCAAGCAAGATATGAAAGCTTGCTCAATTGACATAAATACATGGGAAGCATCAGCAGCTGACTGACCTGTCTTCGGGGAAACATATACGCAAGGGAATGATAATCAGTGAGAAGACCCTCCACAATGAAAACACTGTGAAGAGAGCTAAGAGATAAGCGAGCCTACAGGCAGACCAACAAGCCGAGGAGACACATTACACCTTTACAGTCACACAAAAAGATGCACACAAACAACATCCCAATATCCATAGTCGTTGCGACTGATGGATGCCGTTACAATAATATTAATATAGATATATACATATATTTGTATATGTTTATATAGATATATACATATATGTTTATATATATATATTTATATATATATATATTTATATATATATATATATTTATATATATATATTTATATATTTATATGTATATATATATACATATATGTTTATATATATATTTATATATATATATATTTAAATATTTATATATATATATTTATATATTTATATATATATATATATTTATTTATATATATTTATTTATATATATATTTATATATATATATATTTATATATATATATATATTTATATATATATATTTATATATTTATATATATATATATTTATTTATATATATTTATTTATATATATATTTATATATATATATTTATATATATATATATTTATATATATATATATTTATATATACATATTTATATATATATTTATATATATATATATACATGTATTTATATATATATATTTATATATATATTTATATATATATATTTATATATATATATATTTATATATATATATATATTTATATATATATTTATATAATTTTTATATATATATTTATTTATATATATATATATAATTTATATATACATATATATTTATATATATATATAATTTATATATATATATATATATATTTATTTATATATAGTTATATATATATATATATCTATATACATATATATTTATTTATATATATATATTTATATATTTATATGTATATATTTATATATATATATATATTTATATATATATATATATTTATATATATATATATTTATATATATATTTATATATATATTTATGAATATATAAATATTTATATATATATTTATCTATATATATATATATATATATCTTTATATATATATATATATTTATATATATATATATATATTTATATATATATATATTTATATATATATATTTAGATATATATATTTATATATATATATTTATATATATATTTATATATATATATATATTTAGATATATATATTTATATTTATATATATATATTTATATATATATATATTTATATATATATATATTTATATTTATATATATATTTATATATATATATATATATATTTATATATATATATATATATATATATTTATATATATATATATATATATTGATATATATATATTTATATATATATATATTTATATATATATGTATTTATATTTATATATATATATATATATTTATATATATATATATATATATATATTTATATATATTTAGATTTTTCACTTATAAAATAGATCATTCAGTGAAGACCGGGGTTGTTCCAATAAAAAACAAGCTCGATGATACTCGATTACAGAGTACAGAGCATTTATATGTGATTTTATGAAGGCTTACCAAAGCATTCCTTTCAAGACACCAATGATCACCATTAAAGATATTTTTTCCTACAAATACTATTTATTCAAATTAAATGTTTTTTCCTACACGTGTTTCACTACCAAGCAGTTACTTGCTTGGCAGATCATCAGGGAAATCAAATGTCTGGAATACTGGTTTCAACTGCCGACAAAACACAATGTGGCGTTGTAATAGTTGAGGTCACTTAAGAAGAGAAGAGGAAAAAAATAAAAATAAAAATAAAAATAAAAGTCAAAACTTAAAAAGCAAGGAAGAACAACGATAAAAAAAGAAAGTCCTAGAAAAGTCTTAGAAAAGTAGCTTGTGCATTATTTCTTCCACCAAGCCAACAAGCAAATAATCGGTCCCAAATACATTCAATAAAACCACAAAACCAGAACAATGTGCGATAATACACTTTCACGTCGGCTGGTACAATAATGAATAAATCCCCCCCCCCCCCACAAGAAAACAAAAGGACTAAATCATTCAAGATACCGCTCACAAGTTACCATTCCAATCCAATGATAGTATGGGAATTCTAAATCCAATTTCTCACAAAGAAAAGTCAACACAAATGTTCGTCCGAGTTCAAAGAGTCTTATTTCAATTGTTGATTTATTACCCTTCGAAATAAACACACGACGAGTTGAATGTCAATCCCGCAGAAAACTCCGTTCCATCAAGAAAAAATCTTAATATAGAAACTATTTATTCAAAATACTGTTTCTAAAAATATTTATTATTAAACCTATTCCTTATAGAAATTAATCATCTAGTGTCTGGGACGTCATTTTACATTTTGGGAAAATATCCTTCATCTAATTAACTGCCGAATTATTATCGTTTTGATGTTTAACGAAGCGAAAAAAGCCCATCCCGCAGGATTTGTTTTTAAAAAATTATTCATATATTAAAAATAAACTGTTATTATAAAAAGGCCTTCTACAAAAATCTAGTTATTATTTTAAATCATTTAAAATATTTCCTTAACGGCTGACACAGCCGTTTGCAACTCTCTGTGGAGAATATTATTCTATATTCCATAAATAGATGTTACTACGGAATATCGTTATCAGAAATCTATTTTCTATTTTGAAAAAAAACAAACTTTTTTTTTAATGGACCGGTTTATTTTTTTGTCAACTTTACGGGAAAAAATCACTCTTACTCGTTAAATGACAGGAGACTTTATTATTACTAATTTAAAATCCCGTAGAAAATACTTTTTATAAAAATCCAAATGTTTCTATTTTTAGAAATTAAGTCCGTGTCGGCATGCATGTTTTTAAGATTATTTTTTCCTTAATTACTTTTCCCCATTCCTGCCACCAAATTGTTTTATTTATTTTAATCTAATTAAAAACTAATTTAATTTAACCTAATTTAATTAAATAGTGATAGCATCCAGGTTGCTATTTCTTATTTTTCACTTAAAATTACTTGAAATCCCCAATGCATTTCGTATAATATATCTATTTCTGAGAATAAATTGTGATTTATTATTTATTATTCCACTATCTTTTTATATGTAACACAATTTCCCCCCTCTATTCCACTGAATAAGTATTTACTATAGTTGACTATCACTGGGCCTTATTCCAATAGAATATTCCTACCTTATCACCCCCAACCTAAGTCTCGAGTATCCGCTAATAATTGAATCAAGACATATCTTAGCATAAGTACGTGTTACTAATTCTCATCCTCCATATTATACACTAATTATTGCCCCAGATTGCCTCAGGAAGTGTCCATCCTGCCTATCTCTGCTGTAAGTTTATACTTCCCCCAATTCCCCTCCTATCCAGGTTTTAGGCTTGACAACAGGTAACGGTTTCTATGCAGACAGCATTGTAGTATTTCCTGCCTAGCGTTCAGTAAATTATCTCTAGATGTCATGATGTGGTACAACTCCAATGCACATAGGTTGCATCTCTTCTTTTTGTTCGGTTTATATTTGTTAGCCCTCCCTAAAATTGACCATTTCAGTTCGAAAGGGTCTTGCCTAGCAATGAGGTTTCTCACAAAACGGCCAACAGAAGTGTTAGGCCTATCTATGTCTTCCCTTTGGCCTCCCCTGAAGGAACTCATGTGGTTTCTGAATCTATCTTTGAACTCACCCCCGGTTGAACCGATATATGATTTCCTACTACTCTCTGTTATCACATC